>VYZX01015258.1:0-57177 GCA_013401335.1 Brachypteracias leptosomus
ACAAAATATTACTGGTTGAAGTGCAGTGCAATATGCAATTGCAGTCTATACTTTGCAATTAAAAATCAGCTTAAAGGAGTTTTAAAAGATATTTTCCTCATTTTGAAGTTTAGATTTTCAAAGGGCTTTGGGGAATTTACAGGTTCTATCAGCCGTCTCCCATTCCCGTTTACTCCCATGTAACTAATTTATGCAGCTCAGAACAACTTGATGAAGGAGTGGAGGTAGAGCAGGGATAGTTTAGAATGAATAAAGTACCAGCCTGGACAAGATGTTCCTCTGCTCATGAGAATGTAAATTCATTTCATGTTGGTCTGTGATTCACTGGATGCTTTGCTAAAACGTCTTGTTAGAGGGGAGTCTGTCAGGTGGGATGTGTTCATGCCTCGAAGGATAACCCTGTGACAGTGACAAGTAAGTCTGTCCAGGGTTTACTCTGGCTTTGTGGAGCCTGGTGTTAAAATGCACACTTAGTTTATTTGGTAGTAACTTAGTGTTTATCTTGGTATGTGATGCGGTATCATTTTCTATGGTGCTACTGGGAGATTGGGGTGAGTGCTTGGTGGCCTTTCCTTTGGAACACTGCTCCAAAAAACACCGCTTTTTGTACTCTGCTCCTGGGGGAACGTCCTTCCAATCTGCTTCTGATTTCATCCCTATTCCTTCAAAACAATTTCAGAAAAAAAAGGCAGATCCCAAACATCCTGATGAACATGTTTTTCCCGTTTTAAAAATTCCAACAGGCACCTGTTTGTTTGGGGTTTTTTTAAGTCAATGCAAAATGTTTATTTACATGAAGAAATGCCTTGGTCTGTTTGAGAGACATGTTTGCTTTGCACGTTACTGCTGTGCTCAGGAACATTTGCTGCTGGTTAGAGAGGTATGGCTAAGTTTGCAGAGTGCTTGTACAAATGGATTTCTCCCCTTCGCCTTCTGGTCTCTCTTCCTGACTTGAGTTTTCCAGGTGCAGAATGGTCTTTACTCAGAGAAAAGACCATCTGTGTTTTGTTGATGCTCAGAAGAATAAAACTTTGCAGATGAGAGTGGATTTCAGTCCTTCGCCCTTCCTGCCTTGCTGCTGGAGTTGGTTTCGTGGCTGTGCCAAGCAAATTGGGCAGAGACTGCCAGGCCTTGCAAAATCGTGCTGATCTGTAACCAGAGTGGCTCTCCACTCCTTTTATCTTCATTTTGTGTATGAATTTCAGCCTGCCAGAGAATACCATTTCTTCTGCGGATGGTGACAATAAAAGCATTGTGTGGTGTGATGCTTTAGCTGGAGTGCTGTGAAACTCCTCGTGATGTAATTGCAGGGGTGGGTTTGATCACTGTATGCAGGGCAGCCCTCCGGATCTGGACGTGTGAACGCGTGTCCCACTCCTGGCCGTGGAGCTTGTAGCAACCGAAAAGAGGTTTCCCTCCAAACTTAGCAACGGCCGTTTGTTGACAGGGCGAATGAATGACGGCTGAAGTGTAACACCTCGGAAACTGCCTCTAGGAGATTTAGGAATTGGGTGGTTCACAGCTCACTGACACAGAGTACTAATGTAAAAATGACACTTCCCTATGGTTTTTGCGGTGTCTAATTACTGGCCTTGTGAAGAGCAGAGCTGCTGTTTCTGGGCTGTAACCCTGTGCTAATTCTCTGACATCCCATTCTTACACAGGAATGCTTCCTCTGAAGGCCACAGTGCTGCACCAAGAGGAGCGAAACACCCAGGCATTGTCACAGCTCCGGTTTGCTGGCCTGTCCCCTCTCAGCACAAGCAAAAGTGAGTAGCAATTTCCAAAACACTTCATTTGTTAAAGCAGCTCCTGGGTGGGGGGCAGCAAGGAGGCCTCTGCCTGGGTCTAACTGCTCCAGCACATCTGCAAGTGGTAGCTGGCAAAGTTCCTCAGCAACTGATATGCTTTAAAAATATATATATTTTAATTTTAAAGAATGTTGATTCTTATCTGGTGGTTTGTGCAATATATTGCTTGCTTGCATAAATGGGTTTTTACCTACTCCAAGACTCACTATTAACTTTATTGTGGCAGAGGGTTTAATAAATTACAGGAGACAAGAATAAAGAGGAAAGTCCAACCTTTAACCAGAGCACAAAGGAATCACATTGATGTGGTACTTTTTTTTTTTCCCTCTATAATAAATGTACAGTATTTTTCTTCATTACTAGCTGTTGGCTGAGAAAGTGAAAATATAGAGGCTAGTGACTCAAGGCCATAGAAATGAGGAAATACTAGTACATAAAACCATTTGCACTAAAATATTAAACTTGTCCATAAGATAAATAACGGTGTTTGTTAGTAGCAGTAGGAGAGTGATGGTTTGCTATCAGCCTTCATAGTTTATCCCATGCAGAGCATTGCCTGTGGACTAAGGGCTTGATAGATGCTCTCAGCCATCCTGCTGTAGCAGGAATCAAGATTTTGTGTTTCACACTTAACTCAGTGGATCAAGAAAGAGAAGCCAAAAAGCAGAATTGATTATTAATTTGCTGAATGTACACGTTAATACTGCTGCAAAACTGTATGACTTAGTCCACTTTGGGATTACATGGTCTTTACGGGACTAATGACACATGCCACAGCACTTGCAACTTCTTGCTTCAGTATTTGAAGTTAAAAGAATTTTAAAGAGAGTCCTTTCTGGTAACAACCTGTTCCTATCTTTGTACTGACTTTTCTTTCCTTAATATAGCTGCTGATGCAACCACAGGTTGTTAAACAATTTTAAGCAGACCCGTTTTGAACCTTGTAAAACTAACATTTAATGAAGTGAAACACGGATCAATGGTAAATTTTGTGCAGTGGCTCTGTCGTATTGATTGCAAGGTTCAAAGACTTTTGGTACAGACCTGTTAAACATCTATAATGTTGGGGTTGAAACGATGCTTGGCAAATGCTAACAAGGTTGAAAAGGTGATGTGGGTGTGTTTGCTTCTTGCTTTCAAGTAATCTGCTGCTTCTCAGTCAGTAAAAAGGGATGGGAGCTGGTTGGTCATGCTCCTGGATCAGATGTATCGGGTTGCAAATAGAGACTTCTATGCTGGTTTAGTGGCAAAGGCACCACGGCAGCAGTTGTGGCTGCTGAGTATGGAGGTGTTGGTGCTCTCCCTTGGCGCTTGCCTTGTGCAGTACTTGCCTTTTGCTTCCTGAGGTGATTTTGGCTGTCGCCTGTGTGCACACACTTGTACAAGGGCTAAACCTAACCTAAGCAAGACAGACTGGGAAGAAAGTCTACACCCTGCAGCATGACCCTTCCATGCTTTGTGCATGTGGCCACTCAAGGTGGCCCTGGCCATGGGGCGAGGACCTGCTGGAGACTGCAGCTGCCACGGTGGCTGTTTGGTAAAGCAATGAGAGTGTAATTTAGCTGTATTTGGCTTTGGCACACTAAAAGCTGGATCCTGGCTCCAGTCTGGTCCCCTAGTGAGAGGTCTGTATTTGGTGACCACTCAAGGATGCCGGTGGCTTTTCTCTGCCGTGCTCTGCAGTCTCAGCTGAATTGTGCCCCGCTCCTGCCCAGCAGTGGGGTGGAAATGGAAAGATGTATTATCAGGCAAACACTACTGCAAAAATGAAATCAATACAGATCAACCAAAGAGTTTTAATCTTACCTTGTAATAACTCTGTATCTACCCATCTCCCATATACATGACAAATGATGCATCACTGAACACTACTCGCTTGGAAATCAAAACATTGTGATGCACTGTAATGTGTATAAATATGTATATACACATCAAAAATGCTCCCTTTTCTGCGCCAATGGATGTGTACATGCATGAAACAAACCCAGCCACCTTTCACAGCAAGTGTAGCAGAGCAGGCAAACAGGATTTAGGTGCTCTGGTTGACCCCAACAGTTCACGCTCCTCTTAACTGCTGGGATAACAGTCACGCACTCAACACCTGGGTATGAAGGGTTCTTATTTCCTAAAACAGCAGCTCCCTCTCCTGCATGTATTCTGACAACAGCAATTAAAAACATAGCAGCACACCAGGGAACTGCTAAATATAGTGTGGCCTGGAGCGAGAAGCTTATGTTTCCTGGGGTTTTTTTTGTTGTGATTCCATTTTTTCACCCCTTTTGAATGGTGCAGGAAGAATTTAAAGGTCAGGTGAGCAAACTAGCTCAGGAGGAGGAAGAGGGATCCCTACATCTGCCACTGCAGCATAAAGGATAGAAATAAGGTAAGTCCATAAGGAAATAAAGGATTCAAAATGTTTTTTTTCTAGCCTGTGGTAGATAAAGCTCCTGCCAATTCTGGGATAAGGAGGAGAAGGCAATGCTGAACTAAGAAAGCACTGGAGCTTGGGCACAGCATGGGGAGCTCAGAGCTGGGTGGCTCTGCTGAGGATCAGCCCCAGCACATGGTCTTCATCAGGGTCCACAGTGCTCTGGGACATCACAGCTCCTGTGCAAAAAATTAGAACCTTTAAGATAATTTTTCCCTTTAGGAAATGCACAGAGGGAGAGCTTTAGTTCTTGAATGTCTTAATTCAAGATGACTTGTTGTCACTGCTGCAATAACACAAATTTTGCTCACTCATAAATTTGTTATCTATTTTACGGAGGCTGAATGAAGGGGAGAGCTCTCTCTCACTCTGTGGTACACGAATGTTTATGGATGGCTTGGCGCTTGGTTTATCAGCTTATGCTTTTAAAGACTTGACATCTTGTTTGTATTACCTAAATAGATATATGCTGTTTCCGGGAGCTGTTGCTACTGCTGGACTTTTATGACAATCTTTATACACAGTTTCATTTTTAGCTTGGAAGAGGTCACAGCGTTTCGCTAACTCAAAATACCTGACACTGACAAGAGAAAACAAATTTCATTAAATAAAAAAGAGGTCAGCACTGTACAGGCTGATTGTTTATAAATAGTGCCGCCAGTCAATACCTGATGGTTTATTGAACTTAATGAAACTCCTGGTAGTCAGATGTGTATTTTAAGAAGGCGTTTGACCTTGGGCATCTCTCCTGCTGGGGGGATGCTGTCTGCTGCGTCAGTGGTTCAAAATCAATAACCTCCAGCACTGCCCTGTTGAGGGCTCTTGTATCTAAGGGTGATATTGTAAAATGTGACAATATTCTGCTGACGAATGACTCGATACAGATATCCCTGTGGGGAAGGGTGGACAGGGTTATGTGGTGACTCTAAAAATGCATTGATAATGAATGAGGAAAAAAACTGCTGGGGATGCCATTTTATCCATTTAGCACTGGATCTGCTGCCCTTGCGTCAACCTTTACTAACATGGTCACTGGGTGCCTGAGCAAAACCTGTTTGTTGTAATTCAGCAATTCTGTAAGACTGTTAGGGCTGTGAAATTCATACTTTGCTATTCTTCTGCTTTTAATAATGTCAACAGAGTGAAGACCCCTGTGTGGGGAAATGGTTCTTGTCTGACTTGTACACAAAACTGAATCTGTAGCCCAAAAATCAGTGCCCAACTCTCACTTTTAGGGCTGTTGTCTGTAAATAAATTGAGGGTGAACACCTGAGAGGGAGAAGAGCTGTCTGGTGTAGGAGCAAATGGGGATAAACCAGCAGTGGCTGCATTTATTGTATCAATTGGAAGAGAGCTTCAAGCTAGCAAAAGTGTCTTCCTATAAAGGGTGAAGCCAAAAGTTGAATTTCTTTTTAAGATTGTCACTTAGTTCAGATGAGGGACTGTACCTCGGTAGACAGATGGATGGGTTCATTGACTTGCAAAGGGCTTTTTTTCTGCGCCTTAAATGTTTAAGGCTCCAGAGTAACTGAGATATGCACATAGAGCAGCTTCAGCACACAGCATCGTTTTGAGGTTCTTGGCAGTATCCATGGCCTAGATTGAACATGCATTTTCTGGGTTCCTGGTTTTGGAACTGGGATGTGTATCAAAGTTGACATGCTGTATAAACTTAATATGAAATAGTTTGACAAAGCTACTTATGCCAAACAGCTGCTCTGTAACTTGTGTTGTAAAATGTACAGCTTTTCAGAAGAATAATACTGTTACTTTCTTGTAAGTGTGCTTGTAATGGCTCCAAATGTCCATCTGTGGAAACAGACCCCAGTGTCTTTAGCTTGACGCAGACTGACAGTAGGAGAAGCAATAAATGCAAGTGTACAAATAGATGTGTAATTGCAAATTTCCAAAATAACTTTTCTAATAACATCTTTTAAACGCTTTATGTACTGAAGGGCTCAGTGGGTCTCTTCATAATACACAATGTGATTAATTCAAATGAGAAAAAACAGTCATGCAGACAGGCTTTACAGCTAATGAACAGGATGCATAAAATATTCTCTGCCTCACTAAGGTATTATTGTCATCTGACATTTTTGCAGACTCCCATGGAATTTATTTTGCATTAACTTCTGGTAGTGCTGATGGAGTTGGTGAATTATTACTTCTTTGTCTTGAGACTTTGCTAATTCTCTGTGTGGATTTTTACGATTTTTCTTTGCACAATTCTGAGTTATGTGCGTTAAGGAGAGGTTATCCCAGCAGCATAGGCAGTAGAGTAGGCAGTAAATGACATTCCTGCATCACTGTGGGTTAAGTTGTTAGTCGTAGGGAAAGATGGTGGACCTGTAAGTCCCATTTTTTCTGCTAATAAGTCTTAGAAGTTTGTTGCCTTTTAGTCCCTTGTGCATTACCTCTGCAATGTGTTTTTAAATAAATGTTGGACCTTGATAAAGGGGGCTGGCTGCCTAGCCTGAAGTAACCTCACTGAGACACTTCTAGATGACGAGTAGTAGGGACTTCTGGTAGGGGCTAGGGTTGGTGTTTCCAAAAAGAAGACATCCTAAAACATTGCCTGTTTGTAGAAGGCAAGGTGCTTTGGTCTTTCAAAGTAAAATCTTTATGCATGAAGAAGAATGAAGTCTCTTTTGCTTTTGTATGTGCTTTAAGTAATCTCTTGCTTAAAAAGAGCACATTTTTGGTAACTCTGAATGGTTCTAGATCTGCCCGAGTATTTCCCAGGACTTGAGTTTGTAAAAGAACCGATGTCCCTTCATCTATTTCAGACGTTTGATATAAGTGCATTGCTGTGCTGAAATAACAGACCACAAGCTATACTTAGCATATGCAAAAACCTGACTCACTCCCCAACCTGAGCAATAAATGTTGCTTGGAAAATATCTTGAAGGGAAATCCCCTTAGCCTAGGATGTGGTTTTCTTCAATGAGCTTTGACGCAATTTGAGTATGTGCCTATCATGGACCATGTGCAGAGCACCTCCCAGTATTCCCTATCTGACACTTCAGTAGACTCATTTAACAGGGAGAATTCATTTCCTGTACTTAGTCAAAAAAAAGCAGTTTTTGCTCTCTAGCTTCTAAAGTCATCCTTATACAGAAAAGATTTGCTACCCTGAAAGAAAACAGGCAGAAGAAAACAGAAGAGAAGTTGCTAAAGAGATAAATGACAGACTCAGCCTTAAACCCTGCACTTGCAATTTATTTGCAGAAAACGTTCAGGGAGTGTGAAGACAGGACATCTGTTTCATGTTATTCCCAAAGCAACCTGCTTATTCAGCTGCAGACATCCCCACCTGCTCCTCTAATGAGCTCGGATCTCACAATATTCCCCGTTCACCCCTTCGAACCTGGACAGAGCTGTTGGAAGCAGAGGGGCACTGCCTAGAGTTTAGCATAGGGTGAACCCTCTGCACTCATGCTATTGGAGTCTCTTTAACTCCCACGCTACTGGAAATGTGATGGCTAAATTAGGCAATACTGTACATGGTCCTAATGTAGGATGTTGCATGTGAAATTAAAGCTGTGTTGGGGCTGGCGAGGAGTTTGGGCTCTGGCCTTCAAGAGAGGAATTTTCAGTGTGATCCTTTTCTAATGCCCCACTGGTGTTTGACATTTACAGTCGACTGCTTACGCAAACTAAGGGATACCAGAAAGAAACTGCCTTTTTTTTTTTCCCCTCGTGCTTTAATTTTGTAAAGTAAATATCACAAAGAAATGCTTTGCAGGTGCTTTTTAGCACAGTGAGCATAACGCTTGGGGAATGCAGTTGAAATCCTTGGCCAAGGCTGCAGAGTCACTGTGTTTCAAAACTCATATGACTTTGGTGAAGACTCTGGAGCAAGTGCTCACAGCCTGCAGAGATGCCCACAGCAATGGAAAAAGGGCTCCAAAATGGTGCAGTCATCTGCTCAGGCAACCTTGTTTGTAGCATGCAGAGAGAGGAAGGGAACAAACGCCCTTGAAACTTTGCAGAAACGACAGATCCTGGGCCGAGCCCCTGGCTCTGAAGGTGTCCATGGCAGCACAGTGCCTGTGTTCCTTTGCAGACTGGTGATTGAAAAATGTGTTCAATTGTACCTGAACATTCTGAGCTGACTTCTCTTGACCTGTACAGTAGTATAGTAAATGGGGCAGCCAGGCAAGGTAAAAAATGTTCTTTGTAGACTCCCAGGAAAAGATTCCTTCTTGAGCAAAAACATTTCTGAGAGCCTTTCTGTGTGTCCTTCCTTATACCATACTATTTTTTTCCTCTTCCTATAGCTAGATAAATTCTCAGATGCAGATTCTCTCATTCAAGGAGAGGACCTTTGAGTTTTTTCTTATGCTAAACACTGCTATTAATTTGCCATTTACTTTGATTTTTTGCCTTTACCAGCCACTGTTTCCTGGGCTAGCGTTGACAAGAAGAGGTTGTGTTTCTGGTGGATTCCCAGGAGAGCTCAGTGGAGCATCCTTAGGATGTGGGCAATGATTAAGGAAAATAATTGAAAAACTGAAATTCCTTGTATCAACACCTTCCAGTAAATACTCTCAAATAACTTAAAGAATGTGATAAACCTAATATACCAGGCCTTCCAGCTGTCTTCCCAGCAACAAATGATGTCTTCTCCCCCCAAAGCCATAGGGGTGCAGGTATGTGTGAGGAGCAGTGGGCAGCCCCAGTCCAAACCCAGGAGGCCAGGTTCAGGCACCGGGTGATGCAGCAGACTGGAGTTGATGCAGCTGCTTTGCTGTCATACATACGGTTTTGGTAGTGTAAAGATGAATTGTTTAGGAACTGTGAGGTGCAATAGCTGCATCTGACAGCCCTGAAGGTGATGTCTGTAGTCACAGACCAAAAAGACCATCTCTGGAATAGTGAAAATGGCTTCTCGGCGTCATCTAAAATATCACCAGCTGCAAAAGAGATGGATTTACTGCACTGATCAAATAACCTTCCTGATTTTGCCATCCTGAGCAAACAGAGACTCTTATTCCTTGATGGTATTTCATTTTCTTTCCCACTAATTTTTCAGAGCGTCAGGGTAAATATCAACAGCTCTTTATGGAGCCAACACAGTCCTGGCTGTGAGACCGGGATGAGCTGCAGTGGTGGCTGCAGACCATCCTGGGCAATGGCTGGAGGCACAGGAGCTGCTTAGCAGCTTTGCTTGTGCCCCTGCTCCCCCTGCCAGGAATGCTGCTTCATGCTAGTGGCCCCCTGCCACGTGCCAAAAGCAAGTTGCAGTGAGACCATAGGCCATATCATCAGTTATGAGGTGAAATCTGATAGCTCTGGCAGAGGATAGATGATTATCAGAAAGCTTTTATATAAATGCTGGGTTGAAGGAGTCTGTGGGATTCTCTGTAACGGGAAATTTTGTGTCTGTGTGTTGGACCCGACTAGATGAAACTCGGCAGCAGTAACATAATGAAGGACGTGTGAAAATGTGATCTACAAAAAGCAACCAGAAACTGCTTATAATGAAAGGGGATCTGCAGGTAAGCGTTTCAGTAAAGACCACAGCGAGAACCATCTTTCTTGGAATGGCAAAAGGCAGATCCTCTCTGCTGCTGTCTCCCAGGAACAGCAGATCCAGAGAACAGAGCTGTGGCTTTCCCTGTTGGAGTGAGCGGGAGCAAATAGCCGCTTTCTCCACAGGAAAAAAAAATTGGCAGTCATTTGTTCTCCTGATGCACAGTGCTCAGCGTGGAGCACTCAGATTGTATCTAACTGCAGTGTTTCCATTTGTAAGAAAACATCTCATGGTAATTAGTTTTATTGGGTTTGGCCGAATGCCAGGTCAGAGCCTGGATGCTCAGGCAGATAATACATAGCTATTGGCATGGTGCTTCATGGGTCCAGATATGCTCCATTTCCAGTAGCTTTCGGTGTCTTAGTGACTAGTATTATACAGCCGTTGCATATACTGAGGCACTAAAGACAGCATAGTACATAATTGTCTTTTCCAAGGCCCAGTATTAAAATTTATGGTCTTTAAGTTGGTATAGCTGTGGAATTAAGTATAATGGTTTTCTCTTTGTAAATGGGGTGGATATTTCCTGTTACTGGCAGTTGGACTTGTTGGGGCAGAAAAATAAATGAGAATTACAGGGAAAAAAAGGGAATTACAGAAGGTTGTAAACTCAGCTGAGCACCAACTATATATAATTGCACTTAAGAAATGACATAATAGCTGAAAACTATGGCATGGTAGAAAAAAATCTGAATCCTCACTGGAAGAATGCCTTTGCTATTTATAGCCAATCTCACATGCTTAGTAACTTAGTTATACATATAAGTGGTACTTTAGCTCGCAGGATGGCATTTAGCACATTAAATCAAGTAAAAAGGAATATTTGATAAAGGGCTGTTGGACCACACAAGGCAGTCAGGGCTCTGTTCTTGCTTAGGCATTACTGGCAGTGATCTGATAGCTCTTTACTAGGACCATGAGAAATGAGAGGCTATTATAAAAAAATCTACACACCATAGAAATGAGCTTCTTTCTTATCAGGAAAGGCCAAAGCACAAACACTTGTCTTGAACCTAGAGATGTTCCCTTCAGCCTAGGACTGAGATGTGCTTCAAGGGGAGATCATTAGGGGAACTGTTTATCACTGCTGTGTGTATTGCACCTCTTCCATGAATAAGTAGACATCTTCCATACCCACTACTGTAGGTTTTTCTCCAGTAAGAAAAAAAGTGATATATACACAGCAGATGCTGAGGCCCATTGGAGCACTGATACTAGTGCTTGGGAGCACTAAAGAAAGATTAATAGCAAACTACCAGGGAGTTAGATATGACTGAGGTTTTTTCCTTCCCCTGAATAACTGAATGCTTTATTCACTTTTGATTTGGAAATGAGAATGAAAAGGGGTCATCTTCAAAAAGATTCTGTTACCATTGAGGTTAACAGTGACTTAGGAATTTGTCTCCTTGCACTGCTCACTAACCTTGCCTGTAAATCTGACGTGAATAATAATATGTGGCTGGAGGATCTCACATGGTAATAGCTGCAGGTTCACAACATCTGTAACAGGTCAATACCCTGCACCATACAGCTAATATCCATCATGAGCAAACCGAGGGAGGAAGATGCAAAAGATCAGCTTGTGCCTATTAACCACAGGACATGCTGTAAAGTACTTCATATCCCCACTTAAATTCTGTTCCATTTAATTCATTGTCTCTATTACTTTCAGTGAAACAATTGATTAACTGCTAATATTGTTATCATTATCTCCACCAGTCAATATATTTGTCTCAATCTGATCTTTCTTTAGGGACAAGACAGGTCTTGATATCTCAGCAGATTATTTGCAGGTATCAGTTTTGTTCAAGCATTGTGATTACTGGCTTTAACGGGCTAACTTCAATCCTGTAATATTCACGCTAATAACAATAACTTTTGAGAAACCCATTAAAAGTCTGTGGTGGTAATTTAAAAGAAAGGTCAGATGCACTGTTCCCAGATCAAGTTAGTAACTTTTGATGGATACGTTAAATGATGCTGTCATTCCTGGGCATATCACAGAATCAAAATTAGGCTCCTAATTCATTCAGGGTGTAAGTAACACTTGCAACGCAATGACCAAGCTGAAGCAGGTGTTTTCAACAGAGGGAGGGTTTGCTATTTGAAACTGCATTCATCCAATACTGTGGGTGTCTGCCAATAGACAGCAACCCATAATCTATATATAAATTAAACAAAATCCCTTCATGACAAGAATATTATTAAAGCTGCAAAGTCAGACACTTGGAGGTGAAGAAACACCAGCATCAAAGTTTTCTGAGTGACCTCAGCTTGTCCTCTCTTTTTGTTGTGCACATGCATAATGATGCAGCTTATAATTACACAGCCAGAAGTTATGACTTTTTTATGCCATATCCCTGTGTTCAGCACCTGAAATGCCCTTGCTTTTGGGGCTGTGCAGTGCTGGAGACTTGGCTCTGGACTGTTAGCACCCAAACAAATAAGGTGGCTTATGGAATAACACCAGATTTCTGCCCTGGAAGGAAATGTGTTAGGGGTGTTGGGCATTAGCTTCCACAGTAACTTAAATACCCCATTAAAGTCAGACTTGCCTTGTTGTGGAGAAGGATGTGAGAATGGAGCTCCACACTTGTACAAGTACCATCAGAAATGGACTGCGGGCTTTCCATACAATGCTGAGAGCAAAAATGTACTGGAAACCTTGGAGTTTCCCCTGATGTTACGTGACTCTATCTGTGAGCGTATGTGAGCCCTGGTGGGATTTTAAGCTTATTTAAAAATAACACTTGTGCTTTATAAAGAAATACATTTCTTGGGGAATTTGGAGTATCACTCTGGAAAGGACAAGTTTCACTAGTCACCTGCTTCTGCATTTTAAACTTCTTTCTATATACTTCTGATCCTAGGTAGTATGAGAGATGTTTTTTTGTTACATGCATGTCGAGAGTGTATTGTTATGATTTTTATGGAACAGAAATGACAATATTTGCAGCCTCCAGAAGAAAATTAATTAGTGGGGCATTATTTTTAATCTACTTTAAACAGACTTAGCAGCAATGCAGGTACAGTGACTGATGGTGACGGCATGTCTCACGGGCCACTTCACAGATCTACTCCTCTATGTTCTGCTGCTTTTATGCTTGAATCCCTGGCATGAGCATGGAGCCCTCTCAGCGTGGCTGGAAGGAGCTCAGCCTCCAGATCTGAGTGTATGTAAGGGGACATTACTGCCCTGGGGTACCTCAGATGGCTTTAATATGCTCCTGAGTTTTTTACTCTGCTAGCAGTGGAGCCAAAGGAAATGAAATTGGGACTGGTATCTGTAGGTCTGCTGCTCTCCAGTCAGAGCTTCCAGCAGTGTTGAGGGCATGACATCAGCTCTAGATCAAGGCTGCTCTGTGTCCTCAGCTTATCTTTTCATTCTAAATCTTCTCATTTTTGTTTTGGGTCCCTATTTTCTCATTGTTAGATCTGAAGGTTGCCTTTGTAGCTGTGTTCGTGCAGTTTGGGCCAGAGGATGTCTCAGCACATCATGCTCATACAGAACCTGCCTACCTGTGACACAGGGATCAGTGTTTGCAAGTGCTTTTCTGGTTTCTGTGAAATAATAGTGCAGTATAGATATTTAAGCATCAGAGAAGAACTCAGGCCCAGAAAATGAGTAGAAAATCAGTTTTTCAGTGTTAACTCTTCACTTGCTATGACTTGGTTATATTGAGTGTGCGTAGCTGTCTCTTGGTTTTAGTTTATTCATTCTAAAGACAACAAAAGGAGGAAAAAAAAACCTGTTTTATTCAGCATGGTTTTTTGATAGACATTAAGTTCAACTTTCTGGAACAAATGTGTACATTTACACATAAAAAGTTCAATTGTTTTCTTTTTACAGAGAAGGTTTTGTTTAATAATTGAGTTTATTCTTGCTTCAGAAGGCAAAGGAAATCCTTTGCTTGTTACAGAGTCATAACAGAAGTTAAACTGAAATTAGACATGAAAGATTTTAAAAATCTTTTGTCTCTGGAGCCTGAGAGAGTGCTCCGTCTCCAGCAAAGACATTGTGAAAAGGGAAGTTCAGCCTCATTGAAAAATGCTTTATTCCTCTGAGACAGAAAAGAAAGTTGGAGCAGAAATATTTTTAAGAGTATCAGTCTTTCTTTCTCTTCTTGGGCTGTGCAAACCCACCACTTCCGGTTTGATTTGTGGGTTACTCTGCACTTTTAAGTATCTGACAACAGATGGCCCAAATATCAGCATAGACTCTATCAGACTCAGGAAGATCATCCCTTGAAGACACAGGGAAGAGTAGAAATTGTATAGAACTTGATTAATTGAATTGTCTATATGAACGTACAGTGAATGTGGCAAAGGTCCGATCCTGGCATGAGAAGCTTGCAGAAATGGAGCAAAAAAGTTAAGATTACACTGGATCTCACCAGTAGCCAAAGGATTTGCAGATCAAAGTGAGTGGTTCTCACCTCCCAGGGCAGTCTCAGCACAAGAGGCTCTGTTCTCTCCAGTGGTTTTCCTTGGCATTTAGTGGTTTTGTGTGAATTATTCTTCAGACTGGCTTCTGGAAGGAAAATACCATTCCCAGAGGCAGGATCAAGCTGCTAAAGGTTGTTCAGAGAACAAAATACCACAAGTTTTGTTTACAGAGTCAAAACCTGTGAGGTTTGTAATGTCAGCCTCAGTTTTCATACCGATGGTACCAGGTGGAACCAGGGGTGTGCAGGTACAATAAAAATCCACTTGGGCTTGTGCTAGGGAGACCTGTGTGTTCACCATTTGGCTTTAATTCTCTTTTGTTTGTGTTTGCTCACGTAGGACTGTCATCTGGTAAGCCTCTGTTTCAGGTAGTAATCTAAAATAGGGAAAGACATGCCTAAATTGCAGAGATCTGAAGTCTCACGCAGAGATTTGTTTCTCAAACTGGAATATCATTAAACTCAGTAGAAAAGTGCTGCAAAGGTAGTGTAAGTGAAAGCCTTGTCAGACTGGTGGTGTAAAGGCTGTGTTTATGAGACAGATGTCTCAAAGACAATGAATATATGCAAGTCACACTTGCAGCTGAGGAACATCCTTTATACCCTTGTGGAAAAGTTTGTCACCTTCCCAGACTTGTAAGGTTGTTGAGTTTTTTCCCTGGGTTGGACTGGTGATACCTGCAGTGGATTAGCTTGCTGCCGTCTCGTTGGCGTACTGGTTTGCCATTTGCAATTAAATCTAAATGTATATACGTGCGTTCCCCAAAAGACAAGAATCTGCTTGTAGTGAGCTTCCCGGGTGACAGGAATCCAACTTCCCAACTCGCCCACTTTCTTTGACTTTTTGAGCCTGGAAAGTTAAATGATGCACCAATCTGCAGGGACCTGCACACTGCCTCTTAATTGTGCACTGTAATCAGCCATTTGTTTGCAACCCTCTGCAATGACTTAGCTTTGTCCTCCAGCTAAGGGCACAACAGGAACCTGCTCTGCAGGCAGAGTGCACGAAGGAAGCTGAGGTACTGCTGAAAGCCTCTGCTTCAATGCTGGGAGGCTGACTGGGGTTCTGTGGGTGTAACTTTTGTAAACTTTGGCTCTCGGCGTGTATTTTATAGTGTATTGATTGGTAGAGAAAGCATAAAATACTGCATAAGCCTGTATTGTCTTTGACAGTTTCCATTACCCAAGGCAAAACTGGACCCAGAAGGCTGGGGTCTTAAAAAGCTTTAATTCCCTTATAAAGATATGCATGACCCTGGATTAATGGGAAGTCAGGTGAAATGGGTACCACTCAGCATTTCACAGGAATGGAGCCGTGATACACACCACAATAAACTTCTGCAGAGGGGAAACTGAGTGAAGCAGGAGAAATGTTCCTTGCACCATTAAAGGTGAAAGACCTGCAAAGTTGTGCTGCATTCCCAAAAAGAAAAGAGTGAAGGACCTGGACTCTTGCCTTTGTTTTGCTTTGCATTAGGAAAAATCTGTGTATAAGCTCATAGAGAAATGGGGGAACTCAGAGCTGTGAGAAAACACCTTTCACCCAACTGGCAATAGAAGTGGGCTGTTGCAGAAGTGAAAAGTGCTAGGGAGAGATGTGACTTTGCTTGTTTGAGGTGTCATGACTCAGGTGCTCCTCTGCCTGGAGAACCAAAAATGTGAGTGTAGAAATGACAGGATAACCACAACATTGAACCGAAGTGTGACGTGCTCAGAAATTAGTTGAACAAGATATTACATAATTGCAGTCTGTAACCATGAAATGACACTTTTGGAAAGGCTGAAACGGATATGCTTAGCCCTGAGGCTGCTTCAGCCTCCTGGAGGAGATGGGCCTACAGTGTGGGATGGCTCTTTGGGTCTTTCCTGGAATATTTAGCATGCAGAATCCTTTCTGAAGCTTTAGCCTTTCTCTTCTAAAACAATCACTCCCTGCCTTGATGAAATCTCATGAAATATGATCTGCATAAATGTCTTTGCTGCAGCCCTGTATGCTATTATATCTGAGGACACCAAGAAATGGTTGTGTGGTTTTTTTCAAGGCAAAATTTCTTACACTCTTGACAGCTTTTTGAACAAAAGTGTTGTACGTGGAGTGAAAATTTTTGATGGGGCAGTGGAAGAGTGAAATAAATCTGAATTATAGCTTAGTTGTTTTGCTTTTTAAAGGTGAGGTCTTAAATTTCTAAAGTGGCCATCTAGATGCTAAAAGGCATAACTTGTACAATTTATTACAGCACATTTTCCCCTTTATGTCCAATAAAACAATATAGATGTTCTTGACAGTACACCTCTGTCATAGCATGTAATAGATACCTGAAATATATTCCCTCAAACCAGGATACCATGGGGCTGTGTTTGCTTTAGCTTGTTTTACTGGTCCATGTGATGGGCAGAAGTTGGAATGAGCTTTAAAAGCTTGATTGATAGTGACACCCAATCAGTAAAATGGTAAAAAGATCGTGTAATCCATGTTTTCCTGCAGTGTTTAATTGGACAGAGATCTAAACCAGGCCTGGCTTCCTGAGGGTTGTGCTTGGCCAGGAAAATGGATCTATGCTGCAAATGAAGTTTTGTACGTTTTTTAATTGTCAGGTCAATGTTGCTTCTAGGAGCAATTCAAGGTGCAGCTAATAGACACGGGGAAGGAGTGTGGCTGGTTACCCCAGACCTGTTTATTGTGTGCTGCTTGCTCCTCGCTGCAGAGCAAATGGCATCTGCTTGAGGTACTGATTTCAAAAGCAAATATGTTTGCAACCCAGGCAGTTTCGCCAGCTGTCAATATGTTTGTTGTACACATGGTCACCTGGGCTGAATTACGAGAAAGGAGTGGTTGTGAGCATGTCCCAGTCAAACCAGGTGTGTCACCCAGCAAGAATGATCTGCTGCACTTTTAGTAGTAATATGTATTTTTAATAATTTGTGGTACCTCTATACGGCGTTACATTTTAGGGGATTCAAATAAATCTGACTTAATTGCCTGCAAAGTGCTGCAAGGAATGATCAGTGGTTGGGCAGAGCATGACACAGGCTGCTCTGGGTGCCCAGTGGTAACACAGGGACTTAAGAAATATGTATTTACAAGCTCAGAGCCTTGACACATTGGTTTTAGCTGTATGATAAATCAGTAAGTAACTGCTTTACCTACCATAAGGGAAAGCAGTGTAATTTAGAAAGTATTGATGTTCAGTTTCCTTACTTTTAAAATGTATATATAAAATGTGTATTATACGTATACACTTAACACACATTTAATAACTGCATATTCTTGTTTAGGTTAAATATGAATATATATAGGGAATACAAATTATAATCGATGTAGTAAAATATATAACATATCTTTTCTTATAGTAAAATATTAGCTATATTTGGTTCACTTTAGCTTATTAATATGAGTTTTAATTAAGTCTAGCAAAAATGTTGTTTGTCTCCTCTAACAGTTCAGTAGAGAAGTAGGACAAATTCCAGCAATAATTGCATTTAATCTCTTTAGGGAAATGGAAAAAAGAGATATATTGTGCTTTCTAGTGCTGAACATTAAGGAAAACATCTTCTGAGGAGTTCTACTGTTGGGTTGAAAAATAGACAATTACATTGCTCCTTAATAAAGATAAAGTGATCCTGCATATATGTGCTTAACTTTACACCAGACTGAATTATATTGGGATACTCACAAACTTAAAATTAGATGTATAGACATTTTCATCAATATTTTGAAACCTAGCAAAAAACGAGGGTAAAATGTCATAAAAATTGAATGTGTTTGTTGCTTTATCTCCTCTCTCTCCCTCTCCAGTGTCTGAAGTGCTGATTTGGCCATAACTAGCAACTAGCTTATGAAATAAATTCCTTTTTGTAGATTGCAAATGAAGTTCTTCATAACCCTCTGTCTGAATGCCTACTTTGATACTATCATGTGGTTTTAGCTCTGTTTCACTGTTGTCTCTCCTTTGGAAGTATCTCAACCTAATCAGATTTGAAAAGACCTCACTTATGTTTACCAGTTTTGCTCCTAGCCTCAGGTACAGTCCCAAGTGTATGAGCTGACCATGGGCTGAACTAGTGGCTCCATTTTGGAGATAAATATTGGTGAGGATGGTGATTTCAACTGCTTGGTGATAGAATCAGGTCATCAAAAATTATGGGAACAGCTGAAGGAGACAATTTTCAGGGGTTTTGTGTGGTGGTAGTAGGGCTTATTTTGTCTTGGCTGTAATATCCTTGTTAGTAAATGTTAGATGCTTGTGTTTTGGATACTTGTAAAATGAACAGCCAATTTATGAGCTGTGCCATAGATGGATGAATCACACAATGACATTGGTTTCTATTCAATTGCCCAGGAGTGCATGTGGAAATGCAGTTGATCATGTACTTGCCGCATAGGGAGTTGTTTCATTGAGTAGATAAGGAGCCAATAAAAGAAGTTATTCTGAACTCCAGATGCCCTATTGGTGGCATAAATTGCCTAAATGACAACAATTTCAGTGACACACTTTGTGGTCAGTATGGGGTGTTTCTAGAGTGTATCTGGAATAAGGGAACTGTATGACAGGCACAAAAAGGCTATTTCCCAAATTGTGGGTATTTTGCCTGGTGTAAACATGACTAGCTCTGCCAAGAGAAGATGGTAGATGGCCCACATCTAAAGACCTTTCAGTGTAATGGGAATATTTCCGTTGTTTTTTCTGGCATTTGATTCAGGGTCCTCTTCCTTGGAATTTGTCTGGGAAGCCTTACTAAAACTACACAAAATCTGTGGTTAGTCAACTTGTTTATTTCTATTTCTGCTTAAGAACATCAGTGTGACATGGAGTATAACCTGTTTCTGGAGAAGCTTTAGTTTAGTTAAATTGTATTTTTTTTTGCATATTCACAGACCACTCATCTTAGCCTGTGGATATCTACCACATGACTTATTTATTGCTTTTGTCTGGAAATGAAGAGTTCAATGGCTATTTCTGTCCTTTCCCCTCGTACTGGCTTGTGAACATCCCTGCTTCTGAGTGGTTCAGCTTAGCAGTTGAATTCAGCCACCCTTCACAACTACCTAGCACCTTTACTTCCCAAAACTGTTATGCCTTGACTTAAATGGGATACTCATGTAGCATGACTATGTATAGGAACATCTGGAAGGCACTGAAGAACGTGTTGGATGTGTTCATTTATATTATTACTGCAGTCTTTGCAGGGATGCAGTGCCCAGTCAAATGATATGTGATTACTTTTGAAAGGCCTTGCAGCATTCTCATATTTTCTACAGATCTTTTTCTATATCAGGTCAGAGCACAATTGCTAGGAGAAAAGTGAATTATTGGTAAAATAGTGATTTTGCTGAGAAAGTTTAACAGGAAAGTGGCAAAATGTCTCTTTCGTCTGTCTCCAAAGCAGTCTGAACTCTGTCTTGAGATATTGTTCATTGTTTTCATACTTGGCAAGAAAGAGAGCCTGGGACTCTTTTTTCCCTTAGAAGAGTGATAGATTTTCTTCTTTTAGTCTGGGTATAGTATCTGACACTTGGAAACACTATTGTGGTGCTCGCCTTCACTTATCTTCTGTTTTCTTATCTCTTGAGCCTGCCAGTAAGTCACTGGAAGTTTAGTTTGTATTGTAAAGGGATTTTTTCATTCCTTTCCATGTTATGTGATGTCTTTATCATTTACATTTGGGGAAGAACAAGGCTCTCTTAAGAGCACAAGGCCACGTTGCTTGGATATCTCAGCTTTTACACACCTTTGGTGTGCCTTTGATTTGTCGGTAGCGAAATGTAAATCTGTTTTAAATTATTTCTTTTGCAATAGTACAGAATTGCCCTCACTATGAAACACAACTCTCTTGTGCTAGGTTTTGTAGAAACATAAACCAAGAATAAATAGATTTTACTTCCTGTGGGTAGGGCTCTCTTCCAGTTACCTCTGATGTGCTCTGATCAACTGCTGAAGGTAGCCTGTGTGTGAGTGCAGATGTACTAACACCTTCCCTAAATTATCATGTCATTACTATTCTGCAGCTGCCTGAGAGCTTTTGGGGTATATACTGTGATGATTTTTTTCAATTGGTCGCATTGGTGGAGGGTACAATGGTGTCTCACTGGGGAAGGATCTGGGACCCTCCCCAGTTCGACTGCATTAAGTTGCAAAAATTGAGTTCCCCCTTCCTGAGCAAAAGGAGAGTTTCAGACCCAGCTCTAATCTTTGTACATTAACGAGGCATTTCCAAAACCACAGTAAGGAATGTCCAGGTGTAAGGGAGAAGGACTGGGATAAAACCTGTCTCCCAGGCTGGGCTCACTGCACAGTGAGGATGTACCCCAAATGTCCCTCTGAGGCTCTGGTGACTCTCACCAGTGTCTCTTTGTATTGCCAGGACAGCGCTGCCTTCCTGCTCCCTGCCCTTGCACAAATCCACCCTGCCCTTTCTCATCTTTCTCTGCCAACTCCTTTATTGCTTTAGTAATACCGAAAGGATCTCCTGCTCGACCTGTGAGAGAGGCAGCCTGTAATAACAGAGGCAAGAAACCAGCACAAGAGATTTACTGGTTTGACTAGAGCTTTGTCTTCAGGAAATCTCTTTCTGAGACCCAATGTGTGTGCAGAGAAACATCGCAGCCTTGCAGCCTAAGTAAAGCATAAAGCTAAAAACCCTCAAAAGCCCATCTCCACCCCCAACAGAAGGAAGTAAAAGCCTCAGCCAAAGATCTCCCATAAATGTGTAGTTTAACCAGATTTTGGGCGATCAATTGGCCTCTTTGCTCTCTAAGCCTCTGACACTGGTCTGTGCTGCCCTTGCTCCCATCTGGTGCAGTGGCCAGGCGTGGGGCCAGCATCATCTTACTTGCACCCTCTGAAAGTTGGTTTGTCCTCTGCTTTCTAGTGATTTGTCTGAGTGTGACTGGTGAGCCCGTAGCAGATGAAGCTGTGCATATTGCATTGCGAAGGGAAGCAATTGCATTAGGTGCTTTGGGAGAGGGCTGAGGAGTGTGGCCTTTCCAAAACAGTGTGCTCCAGAGCTATTCCTGAGCTTATTAGCAATGAGCCCTATTAATTCAAAGAAGCATCTCTAGGACCACTTGGGAGATAAGGCAAGATTAAATAAAAGAACATAAGTGCTTGAAGATGAATCCTTAATACCCCTGATGAAAGGAGACCGGATTAAATGAGTTGCACCTCTGCCTCTCTTAGCTTCATTTCAGTGTAGGGATAGCTGATCTCCATGGCTTCCTCCAGCTGCCTCTGGAAATCAGCGGGCTCCAGGCTGGAGGAAAGTTCAAGCCGTTCTGGCATTAAGCTAAAATCTTTTCTGGAGGTTTACACTTCAAAAAAAGAATGAAAAGAAAGTTGTGTAAGGGATGAGAGGAGTACTGATTAAGACTCTCAGGATCTGGTGGCAAAAGAATTGTTTAAAGGGTGGCGTGAGTTTTATAAACCCACAAGTAGTGGTGAAAATGATGAATTGAAGGAAAGCTCTGCTGAAGAATAGCCTTTGTTAGAATAAGATGCTTTCTAGAGGAAGGTGTTTCTCACAGAGTGTTAAAAAATAGCAATCAAGTGTGAACAATAGGTCTAATTCTTCTATTGCACTTTGAAAAATAAGGCCAGACCTTGCTGAGATACATGGGCTCCTGCAGCTGGCAGGCAGGGTGATCCTGTGCTGGGGGAATTCACTCTTCCTCTGGGCTGGGCTCCCGGCTTGGCTCCAGACTTGTCTGTAGGGATTCCACTTCTCCAAAGCACACTGTGGGGATGGCTGGATGCCAGAAACTGCTGTAATGGTAGGGGGGCTATAAGAAAACCAAATAGATGGGGGTTTTTCTCTTGGATAGTCCTCATGGAAACAAGAAAATAAATTTACAGGCTGCTCTTGACTCACATGCCACAGCTGCCCCAGGGTGTATAAGTAGGGGCAGGGTGCCCTAGCTGTTCTGGAAGGCAGAAGATACTCCATGTTATGAGGAAAGTGCACAGAAATTGCTCTTTTAAAGGTCTCCCATGAGTAAAACCAAACACTGAACAAAGAAGCGGCCTTTTCCCCCTTTTCAGGGATATGTGCTATATTTATTAGGTGAGAACTAATTCTGATCTCACTCATTTTGCACTGCTGCACCTGATGAAAGTTCAACCATAAGTTTTAACTGTCAGACCTGCCACTACAGGCAATCTGGTGGAGCTTTGCCCATTTCTTGCCTATAATATTTGCAGCCTAAGTGTTAAAGTTTACCTGAGAAGAGATTTGAAAAATGTTTTGGTGTGGCCCTTTTCAGCAAAATGATTTTGTATTGGTCCTGAGAAGCCAATTTCCTTGGTGAAGCTTTTGGCAGGAAAGAGGAGCTGCAAGTCACAACTTTTACGGGACTAATCTTGATATATTTATTTCTGTTATCCTTGTTGGAGCTTAAGCATTTTAGGGCAAGCAAATTTTATTTTTTTTTTTCTCTCCTCGGAGGGATTTTATGCCATTCTCTACAAGAGCTCTGAGGTTATAGAAATACCCTGAAATCTGCCCTCAGCTGTTGCTTTAGGACCTGTTTCAATACGGGCTTGTGCCTTACACTGCCTTCCCTTGCAATCCTTGCCGAAGTGCCACTAATAAGGACACAAAGCAGTGTCTTGGCTTTATCTGTGCTCATTTTCTTGCGTTGTGGTACTTTAGGCAACCAGTGTATTAGCAACCATTGCAAGCCAGTATATTCCAAAGAGGAGGTGAATAGACTGGGCACAGCCCACCTGAAGGAGATGAAATCACCACATCACACTCACAGAAGGTACCCACATATTCTCAAGAACAGGACGATATGCATTAAGATAAAGCCAGTGGTCTAAACCCCCAAAAAGCCAGGGATTTTGGACTTGGGAGTGAAGGTCAGGTTTTTAAAGTGCATCTGTGTGCCTCAGTTGTTCAGCTGCTCCTTTGCAGGGAGGGGGTTCCCAGGGAAGTTTGAAGTTGCAGCAGATGGGCCCAGCCCTTTGCTGGGGATGGACTCTGCTGGGCTGCTGAGTTGTCTTTGATGTCTTTCTGGCTCGTGTTGTTATTACAACTACTGTTACTGTCAAGGCAAAATGTAGGGATAGTGCAGTGAGACGAAGACACTGATCTGATTATAGTGACAGACTATGAAAATAAACCTTTCTCTAAGAGTAGAGTTTTGACAGTTGACTTTTTTAGTGCATTCTCAAAGTGCAGGATATTATGATCTTTATTTTCTCGCAGTTCAAAGCAAAAGATTGCAGGCATTAGGCACGCACAGATGTGCAAAATTAAGTATGTTAAGAAAACAATCAATAATTTTGAGCCAAATATGTACCTCTTGAAAACCTGCTGAGTTTCTGACTTGTTCCCTGATGCTGACAGCCTATGGTAGAAACTCCACTCACTCTTGAGCACCACAGTGGGAACAATATGCTGGGCTGTCAGGATGGCAGATCAGTGAGGACATTCAAAATACAGCTTCAACTGCACTAGGCTTGGCTCAGCTTTGCAAAGTAGCTAAATGTGAGGAGTGATTGCCTGAGCTGGGAGATAACGAAGCCTGATTGCTGATGGATTTATACCTCAGAGTTGATTGTGGACTTCAGCAAAGCTTTTCTTGCAGCCCAGCCATGGATATGGCATGAGGCTTGCAAGAAAGTCAGCTTGCAGTCACTAAAGAAGGAAAAAAATTCTAATTACATATGCAATCTGTTCTGCTGGTGAGACAGTGATGAGCTTTCTACAGAATTGTCTGCAAAAATCTTTTTTTCTTTATTGGAAACTAAAAAGCTCTTGGGGAATACTTTGGGGAAAAGGTCTTGACGTTTCTGAGAGGCAGAAGGGAAAAATACCGTACATGTTTTATGCCTACAAACATTGATTCTGCTGTACCTGGGCTCCATGTTTCTGTCATTCCATTCCTCTCCTGTTTCTACAGGTGAATTTTACATGTGAACTTTTTCATTACCTGTGAGGTGCAGGAAGTAGCCCAACCTGAATGCCTTCTGTTGTTGACAAGCACTGTGCAGAGAGCACTTGGGTTTGGACAGCTGTCCTCTGTGTTGGCCATTGAATATCACATTGAATAATGCACATTGCAAGCAATGCCCCCTGCAGCTGGGATGCCTCTCCCAAGCTAAAGAGTCACCTAAAGGATAGGTTTCTGAGTCTGGGCGAGAAGAAGGGGCTGCAATCCTGATAGCAGCCACTCTGGGATGCTTCCCACTTGCTGCTCCTCCTCCTCAGATCCCAGACTGGTGTGTCCATCCAGGAGAGAAGTGCCGTGCTGTAGGGCAGCAGCTTTGGTCTAGCATAATGCCACTGTCAGATGAAATGGCTTCTTGTTTCTACCAGCTGCTGACCTCTGCCATCTCATGGAGTTGATTTTCAGAGGCCAGTGAGGTTCTGTGGTGAGAAAAAAGGTTTCTTTTGGCTGGTTTGAATTCTCCATGAGTGGCTGTCAAACTTGGATGGAGTTTTGCTTTGCTTTGTAAACCAACCCCAGGCAGACATGGGTCTGCTGTGGCTGTCGGTGCTGTGTCCTGGCAGCAAACACACAGCCATCAGTTTGATCAGCCATGAAATCTCATTGTTTATGGAGGTGCCAGGTGTGGTAAACTGCACTGTGATTTATGAAGATTACCTCTAGAGAGGCTGTTTCCTAACAAAATAAAGAACGTTTATTTGTATTCATATTTAATAAGCATGAAGCAAACTATAAACTGCATCAAATCAAACGTGGATTCCCTGTTGGATAGAGTTAAATTCATGGTGATTTATAAATATTTTACCTCCTTCTTTGTATACTATATGGTGAAAAGGGAAATTTGCATGATATTCCACCAAATGGCTAAATAACGTTTGCCCTAAAGAACAGCAAATGGGTGCTTTTAAAATTGTCCAAGTTTATTCAAATGCAGGCATGAAATAGGCCTGTTTACCTCAATCCCTCCTATTATTGATTGGTTGTTAGAACATCAGACATGCTTTTGTCAGTTAGAAGTTACATTTTTAGAGTGAAGTAGCTGTGGAGGGACTGGTTAGCTCACACCAAAGTGTTGCTTGCACAGCCTACTTTGGAGTACCCAATGTGCACTGAAGGAAGCAGAGATTTTCCCACAGATTTCTGTGGCTTGGGATCATCCTCTGCTTCTGTTCTCCCTCTGTTTGCCCTGCTGTGACTCTTGCTGTCATCAGAATGCTTGCAGGATTTGCCACTCCAAACAGCAGATACCAGGGCAATGGGTACATAAGGGGGGTCCCTGTACCAGGGTCATACCGTGACCCTGTGACATATTGTGACATATGGTCAGGGTAGGACTGTGTTTACAAGGAGATGATGGAAGTAAATATCAGCTTTCTGCTTGGACCTGTGTCTGCGAGGGGCAGTGGGAGGGGGATGCTGCCTGTTCATGACCAGTTGGATTATGTCACTCCTATTTCTCAGCAGCAATGTCCTCCCTTTGCAAGTGAGAAGAGGATGTCACAAGGAAATCTGTTAGCACCACTCAAACCTGCACTCCCAGTGGGTTTGGGGCTAGCAGCACACCCAGGCTCCAGCTGTGAGCAGTACAAATGTGCTCTGCCAAGCCTTCCATATCTCTGCCAATTTTTTCTCACAGTTCAGATGGTCGTTTTTTACGACTTGTTATAGCACTTCTCTTTTTCAAGTGAAATGCAGTACCATCAGCCTTGCATTTAAATGAATGCATGTGCTCAGGTAGATACAACCAGTGTAACAGAAAAATAAGATTAGAGGTGATTTGGGGATTTTTCCAGTCTTCAGGTGGGGTAAGTCAACTCCCTTCACATATGAGCTAGGAGAGTATCTGACCTGGTAAGTGCTTTAGGGCACTATGTACAAAACCTCCCATTTTGTAAGTGGATTTTAACCCTCTGGAGCTGCTGGCAGGCAGGGTGGTGGAGTTTAGGGAGCTATGCAATACTTACACACGATGTGTAGCTTTCAAGTGGGGATCTTGGCGGGGACTAGACACTTGCTGCCGTGAGGGAAGGGCCACAATGGGAAGAAAAGAGCATCACCTTTGTGTCTGAAACCACTCAATACATGCATTGATACTTGTTCTTCCTGCAGATGATTGTATTTTAGGTGTAAGTGCCCTGCTTTTCCTGCTGCTTTAGTCACTCCTGTGATTATGGAAATAGCGCTTTCTACTCGAGAAGAGCAGAGAAAGCTGATGATTCCCAGACCAGGGAATAGACCACAGTCTGTGAAAGCTGTGGCTGTTTTCAAGTGAGAGATGATCAAATGCCCCCAACAGCGTAGCCTAATTTTATAGAGCAACGTAATAGTGCATTGAATTGCTTAGGTGGAAGCAAACTTGCAACAAAAAATAGTTGCAACAGATTTAGACTGTGCTCACTTTGATATGGGGGTCTGCAGATGACTGGGAATGGTGGCAGCAGTGTACAAGTGTGGGAAGAAGAGTTGGAGTTGCTTTGTCCACCAGGTGATTGTGATGTGATTTTGCTTACATGGTTGTGTGCTTTGGTGATTGAGCTCAGCCTTTATGCAGTGATAGAGCACCACAAATTCATCTCCTCTTGCATCTTCTCAGAAGGAGAGCTCCTGCAGCAGCAGGCAGCGTAATCTGCTTGCCTCTGTCTTTGTATTTTCACATTAATTTTGCTCACTGGTTGTGAGAAGCATTAGATACATCCTTTATGGTGGAATTTTTCCCTTCTGTGGTTGGGAAAAAGATCTTTATTCCTCAACATTCCCAATTGCTCCTGTCCTAAATGCCACCATGTACAGACATGCAGATTTGAAGAGGTAAGTTGTAGCCTGGCCCTCACATAAAAAAGCTTAAAATCTTGTGTCTGTATTACAGAGACTGTATTTAGTGGATGAGTCCTGGGGAGCTAATGCACTAAACCCCCCAGGAGCAAAGCACGAGCAGCTCTCCCCAGTACTGGTGCAAGGGCAGAGCCCAGACATGGGTCCCTAATCCCCCCCAACCATTGCCAGTGCCACTCTTGAGGGACTTGCTGGAATTCAGGAGCAACCATGTTACCAAGGCTGATTACACTATTTAACCTGACGCACTCTGAACTATCTCTGGCAAGGCAGGAGCAGAGGGATTGGATTTAAAAACAGCAAGGGAAATGTTAGAGCTTATATTAAGCCATAGGAAGTTAAGGTACTTTATCATATTTTAAGTCTATGATGTAAACATTAATGGGTTCTTCTTACCTGAGTGCTTCCAAACCAGATTCTGATCACACCTAGCAGGTTGCTGCTCCAGCTGAGGGGACAGGAAATCCCAGATAAAATGCTGAGAAGAAATGACCTTTTCTTCTCTCTCCCTTTAGTTGATTTACATTTAAGCCCAGATGCTAACCTAGATTTCACAGCTGGCTGTTAGCATAGACTAAACCAAAAATCTTGGATCCAAGGCTTGGCAGTGTTCAAAGTATAGTAAATTATATCATAGTTTATTCTCCTTTCTGGCATAAAAGAGGTAGAGTGAAGGTGTCAGACAGAAGTCAGGGTGAAGTGAAGCAAGCTCCTCAGAAATGCTGCAGTTCACTGGAATATATGTTTATTTCTTCCATTTCTGCAAATCTAGATGAAGGCAGGGAAGGCAGAGGGATTGTCCTAAAGAAATTGGTGACAATAATTGTAATCACAATAAAACTGTTTAGGTTTTAAACAAAACCATTTAGAGCTTGACCACAGTTTGCAGAGGTTAGTTTTCTTCCTTTGTTACACTGCAGATAGGTTTCTGCTACAACATTATGTGTTTAGCATTGACTTCCATTAAAAAGACATTACAGCTATAAGGAAGCTTTTTTTCACAGCAGTCAATCACTAAGAAGAGCTGTATGCAAAATACCAGGAGTAAAAAGGTTATCCCAAGGGTTGAGCAGTGCCAGAACTAGGGACACAACACCTTTTGAAATGGTAAAAATAACGGGATCACTGCAAGGCTACTTCTTGTTTGTTTATTTACCCGTTGGGTGCTGCTGAGCAAAGGGCTGTGCTGGGGCAAGGACTTTGCTGGAGACCTGGGGAATGGAGTCGCTCCCTGGCCGGGGTGAGGAGTGATTGCAAACATGGGACTGTTGGCCTTTGCATGAAAGAAATTACATTAATTAGCTCCCCACAGCTTGTATGGAAACAGCAGTGCGTAATATGTCCTGAAACCAGAAATGTAACATCTCTGGTGTTATGAAAGCTGTTGTCGTTGTTATGCTTCCCTACTTGCAAAACTCAGAAGTCATCAGAGCTGCCTAGACAAAGGCAGAAATGTGGGTATTTTCAGTGGAAAACCTTTGGCTTCAGATTTTATTTCCTCCACTACTCTTGAAGGTATTCAATAAATCTTCTCTAGTTATTTTCACTTGAAGCAATGATGCACCAGAGTGATGTGTTACAGCTTACCCTGGTGCAACAAATATCTTCAATTTACTTTTTTACAAGCCTACTAATTTTTATGGATTTCCAGAACTGTTTATGAACTGTGGAACAGCTGTATGATGGAAAGGAAAATAAAAAAAACCCCAAGCATGGTACCTTAATAATATCTGCAGTGAGCAAACAGACCAGTACATTGGTAGCTCAGAAGTGAGTGAGATCCTTCACAGCTCGTCATTCATTGGCTGCCACTGGTACTGAAGAGCACTGCCGTCTACACAAGCTTTCAGTGCCGGGGCAAAGATGTGCCCTAGGCATTCCCAAAATGCTGCTTACAGTGGGCTCAATAGCAGCTGGGACAACAGATGTGGGAGCTATAGAGCATATCATCAGCATGAGGAGACATACCACCTCACTCCTGACTTGCTGTGGCCATACAATATGCCACTCTTTGAATTTTGACTGTATTTTTGAGGAATGGGAGATTTTCTGGACTTTGATTGACATGCCTGGTCCTCTGAGTGACCGGACAGTTTACTACAACCCAGCACAGCTGTGGAGGACAGTAGAACTGTCTGGGTAAGTGGCTCGTGATGCCAAGGTGGCTCAAACTTAAGCCACATCCAAAAATTTTGTAGGTGACCAGCAGTCCCGGGGTGGCACTTTGTGTCCTCTAGTCCACATTTGAGATATTTGCTCCAAAACCTGTGAGCAAAAAGGAGATGAAATATGGCTTCTTTTTGCTCAAAGGGGCCCAAAGGTCTTGGAGGAAAATCAATTTACTTGACGGACCTGGCAAGGAGAGCTCTCAGCTGGTGGCTGGCCTCCGTCCAAGCTCTCTGCTGTACAGGGACAGGCAGGGTAATTCAGCAGATATTGTTACAGAAGAATGGCATAACATATTCATGAATATCCAAATGACTGAAGAGCTTAATGCGTAAGCACTTGGGAGCAAAAATCTGTTTGGTACTCTCCATTTCCTCCTGTTGAGCAAAGGAATGTATTTGACCCTGTTCTGTGACAGGCATCAGTTCAAAGTCACTTTGAAAAGGGGAAATGGGAAGAGTCAAAGTACTTCACAAATGTTTGACTGTTATGATTCCTCTAAAATTACACAAAATTTCTCCTCAGTCCATGGATATGCTATGACTGATTTGGTTTATCAACAGCTGGTCAGATATTCCATTTTTTTATCAGCTTTTTTCTTACTGCTTTAACTTTTAACCTTCTTATCGCCTCTGAGTGTGGTTTGGGTGATTTTAAATGAAATTTGAACACGACTCTTTTTCAAGAAAAAGCATTGCTGTTATTTTAGCAGCCTTGAAGACATATAGTTATTACTGCTGTAACACAGCAATGGAAAATTACAACTTTCCTTGAACCCTTCTCTCAGTTTGTCTTTACTATCACTTTAAGTCTTTTGGGGATTGAAGGATCTCTGATAACCTTCCACGTGTGCAGCCACTGGTAGGAGCCATTGCTCTTGTGTGGTGGATAAATATTTTTTTCAGTTCTTTTCAAATTGAGTTACTAGCTGTGATAGGAAAACCAAGAAGTGGGAAAGGGGAGAGGTTGGCACACTCTTCTTACTCTCCAGTGCGTCAGCCCCTGCTTTCAGCTTTGCAGTGTGGACCCGTTTTGTTGTAGTGTGAAAGTGTTGCATGAAGCAAAACCATTTGTTGGTCTGGATATGCCTGGTGGTATTTTAAATGAACCCTATGGTTTATGTGGCATTTGTAGGATGGAAGCTGATTTAAATTCATTAGCCTTTCATTAAGAGTATTCCATGGGGCTTTCATTGACTGTTGCCTTTAAGCTGTGAGGGACCAAAATAAATGAGAATCCGGGAATATCAAAAGGAGGTTAGCACAAGAATTAAGCATTTCCTTGTTTAGCAGAGAAATTATAAAATCATTCTGAGAGTACAGGAAGAAAACTACAGAACGTAGATCTTAAGTCCTAAATGTCTAGCCTTGTTTCTGTATTTGGAGGGGACCACGTGGTGATGAGCACTGCAGGGGGGTCCACTGCTGTCCTGCTCAGCTCGTGCTAGGGCTGCACACAGTGAGTGGGAGGGAAAAATGGAGAGGTATTAAAGATGAGATTCTGGCATTGCAAATTGAAGGTCTGCTGTTTGGTTTTTCAGAGCACTTTAGACAGACAATGTCAGGATTGATTTAGCAGAGCTGATCCTGCCTTGAGGAAAAGAAGGGAGTAACTGACCTTGTAGGATCTCTTCCTCCTCTCCTTTCTACAATGCTGTTGTCAGTCTGGTCCTCTGGGACCCAAAACTGCGCAGCATTTTGCATCTTGGAGTCAGCCTGAGAGAAGGTTACTAAAGGCAAAACAGGTTCAGCCAAGAGTATGAGAGATGTGTTTGCAGCAGCTGTTGAAGTATTATTGTTTGACATAATTAACTTGAGCTTTTAACCATAAGAAATGTACCTGAAAAACTTCACGGCCTCTTTCTCTTCCCTAGTCAACAATAGCTTCAGGACAAGAAAAATAACTCATTAGAGCCCTTTACTCCCCATCTCTGTTACATGTGCCATGGGGTGACAGATTAACAACGTGACATGCACTTTACAGCCTCCCTTCACTTCCCACTGGCTGCCATGTGTTCCCCTGTCCCTGTGTGACATGCAGAGGACAGCCCTTAGCTGCCACCTCTCCCATTCTACCAGAGCTATGCCAATTAAGTAGACTTTTCTATATTTATTATGGAAGAGTTACTTATACTGGTGACATTTCTGCTGACTGCTGTTGAAATCCCCTCTGCTCTAGAGTCAGCAGTGGCATCTTGGAGTGGCAAACAAAACTGTTACTGAAGAAAATGTCTCCTGGAGTGTTGAATATAAAATTGTTTAATGGTAAATAATACAGTCTGCAAAGGTATACTGGGAAAATGGACTGAAAGGAGACATCAAATTGAATGTACTCTGGATTTTTGCTCTTTGCAGTTAGAGGAATTGATAATGCAGAGTGAGTAAGAAGGATAAGAAAACTCAGGGGAGACACAAAACCCAGCACTTATACCTCAGGAACAAAAAAGCCAAAGGGTTTCAGAAAAATGCTCTTTCTTTGACTTTCTAGTTCTGCTTATTGTTTGTTGGGGTTTTATTAAGAAACAATACATTTCTCTCTTTTATCTTCTCCTCTTTCTTCTTTTTAATCTTCTTTCTTAAATATCTCATTAATTTCTGCTATGGAATCGTGGAGGATCAAATGTTGTCAGCCTGCACTGACAAATATCTATCTGCAAACGTTATATAATTGAACCCAGCCCCAAATCAGGTTAGTGCTGGCAGAGTGCTTTGCACCTTTGAACTGCCAGTCAGGCAGGAAAAAGCAGCTGCAGGCACCGTGGGCCATGCCAGGGCTTTGCCAGCATACTCAGGAAGACCTAACACTAATTTGAGGATGTAGAAATGAGGAAAAGCTCGTGCCTAAATGCCTAGTTGCAACCACGCTTATCCTGTATCGTGTCGAAAGTCGTATATCGATTTATTAACACTGAATCCGTTGCACTTGGAATCTCCTTTTTCATGATGACAAAGGTGGAAAATGCTGTGGGGTTTGGGTCTCTGTTGTTGTGCATCTGAAACTTACTAGAATAAAGTAGTGACTGAGCATTGTAAGAATGTGTGGTTTCTGGGGCAGGCTCATGGTGGCCCTGCTTCAGTGGTGCTCTCAGCACAAGTGACTGGTTCTGGAATGGTCTTGAGAAACAAGGAGCATGAGGCTCCCTCTGAGCCCTTCACTCCAGATATTGCTCTGCTCTGAAGCTCCTCTTTTTTAATGAACTTGTCATGATTTCAGTAGATTTACCCGTGGGTCAGAAAGGGCTAAATTATGCCTCTTTGTAACAGTCTGGTGCTAAACTGGGCAGTTTTGTTTCAGAGATCAGACTAAATAATCAGCCTTAATTTTTCTAGCTCTCTGTTCAACCTGTCATTTTTGCTGGCTAGCACTGGGACATAGCTGGGAGACTTCTCACTCACAGATGTGTAATCCCATTGAATACGACAGGGCAGATTTTCAGATTTTTGGGCTGGGGGGACAGGTTGCATTTGCAGCAGCACAGGGTGCAGTTCAGGATGACTCGAGGTGCTCCCCCTGCATGTTACACACAGGAGCAGCTGCTGTAGTTAGTGCATTCAAAACAGTCCACTTCAGTGAATGGGGGACCTGCCAACATTCAGTTCTTTAAATAATTCATGGCTCTACTGATAATTGCTATTTCAGTATTTCTGTCTCATTTATTCTACAAGAAAGACTGACAGGGCTGCAGCTTGATTTTTCTTGGTTAGACAAAAAAACGTTTGCTGGTTACATAGGATCCCTAGGGAATCCCTCAAAAACCAGACAGGGATGCTCATTATTTTCCACTGGCCATGACCGCTGGTCTGTGTTAAGACAATTTATTGTTTCCATGTTTGCTGTCAGAGAAGAGTGAGTTTGTTTTGTCTTATTTTAAACCTCCTTGAAGCCTGCGCATAAACATTCACCTGTTGCTCGGTAGTACCTAAATAAGAATTGAGCCTTTTGTGTGCTATGGGAATAAGATGGAAATACTGCACTGTGGATGCAAGCAAACAAAAATAGGATGCTTAATCTCCTGAAAAATGTGTGTATCTACTGGACCCTCTGCTGTGAGATGAGGAAATCTAAGCAAAAGTACATCCCTGAATCTGTCCCCTTTGCTACTTACCTTTGATAATTTGGCTCCTACTTAGGATAGCAGCAACAAAAATACAACTAAAAGCTGCAATGAATTAAAAACTCTTAGAGATGATGTAATCTGCAGAGTGAAATGTGCAGGAGTAAATGGTCATCTCCCAAAGGGGTGTCTAGTTGCAACAGAGGAATTAGAGAGAAGATAAGAAAAGTGTTTTACACAGAAGTGATCCAACTTCTTTGCAGGCCAAGCACTAATTTAATCACGGGAGATAAAATATCTCCTATTTCACTGCAGGACATAGAAAGATTACTGACGTGTTGATTTCAGGGTTTAAGTATATGTGCATAGGTCACATCTTATTTCCCAGATGTTTCCTACAAGCAGGATATTTACACCTGCTGCATGATGGGGGCCTGGAGATGGCTCAGGAAAGCAGCCAGCTTCAGTCTGCAACAAGAGGAGGCCTTGGCGGGGCTGCTTTGGTGAAGGTCTAGATTTCCAAATATTTCAGTTTTGCTTGCTCTGTCACAAACCAAGTGCAGAGGGAAAACAAAAGCAAGTCCCTTTGCTATTTCTGTGTGTTTGCTTCCCTTGCCTCTCATAGGAGTCACTAGAGAATTATTAGATAACAAATACATATATATATACACATGCATATAGAGATATATTCTCATTAAATGAAGGAGGACTAAATAATCACACATTATTGACTTAACTGGTTTCCAGTGATACAGCTGTATTGCTTTCCAGTCTGGGGGAAACCCAGCTTTGGATGTGAGCTTTGCCTACAAGTCGTCTTCAACATGAAGGAGTCTTTCAATTAGATCTGCCTTTACCGTGGGGTTACAATTTGGTGCTTCTGCTCTGGTCAAAGCACAGTTACTGGAATAAAAAACATGGCACAAGTGCTGTCTTATGAGTACCCTTCAGCTCCTTAGTGCAGAAGGTGAAAGGAAGCTGATGGACACCATCGGGATATTCAGATGTTAAAAACCAGTGACATGTATTTAAGACTCAGGGAGATGAGAGAAACGAGAGAGAAAGAGTGAAGGTGCCTGATTCCTCAGTGCTAATCTTCCTCAGAATGTGTAAATGAGTTAAAGGGAAATTCAGCCACTTGAAAAGGAAGTTTCAAATAGAGGGATTACCAAAGGCTGTTCAGGAGGCAGATGAAAGAAAGTGAGAAGCAGCAGAGCAACGCCCCAGTCCACACTCCAGTCAAGGGGATGCTAATGTGGCTCTCAGCTATTCAAAGCCAAAAAAGAATAGATGAGGAGGCTGTATTCCCTGGGGAGGGATCTTCAGGAAGAAGGGAAAACATCTCTAGACTACACATTAAACCTACCACTCTGTGCAGTTGATTCAAGCAAAAGGCATAAAGGAAGGAAACGGGAAATTAGAATATAGAGTCATAAAGAGCAAAGAACACATCAAATCTCTTTTTAGTTTCCATAAAATTATGGTTCTATTTAGTGGAAGAAAAAGTGGTGAATTCCTCCTTGCCCTCAGGCAGGGATGAAGGAAAGCTCAAACCTTCCTCTCCTCTCATTTTCTGGCTAAAATCTTCCTCTGTTTTTGCCAGTCCCTGCTTGTCCAGGCCAGGTCTAAGAAATGAGTTCCTGCTGGCTTTTTATTATATGGTAATGGTGTTTCTTCTACTGTTTATAAGAAAAGGTGGAAATGGCCCTTCTTGCATCCAGCTTACAGTCTGTGGGACAGGCAGCACGAGACACAGCACCCACCTGGGATAATGAGGGAGCTCAGTTCTTCTTTTCTTCCTTGCTGTTGATTGCTTGGGTTGGTTTCTAGCAGGTGTCAGGAAATGCGTCTGTTTTTAAGATGGGGTGAGGTACAGACTGACACAAAAACCGTGAGGAGGAGAGCATATAGCAGGAAACAGGAATGTGACTAAATTACTATTTAGCAGAGGGGATGGAAGGAGGAGTCTGCCAGGCAGGACAGCTGCTGCACTGGGCATGCACGCCTCAGTGCCAGAAGAGGCTTCCTGGGGATGGAAAGAGCTGAGGTGCCTTCAGGACTCCTCACCTCTTGCTTGTGTGGAATGATCTCTCTTAGCACTACATTGCTTTATTGGGCAACACTATAATTGCTATTTTTATGAATTTTGATACAAGAACTTCTCTTCATATGACTCAAATGCCCGTCTCCCAAAGACTGTGTCAAAATCTAATTAAGAATAATTACGCTACCCAATGTCTGCATCATTCGTTCCTGTAATTTGGTTTGCAAGGCTCAAAGATTTCTGCTGAAAGACATGTAAAATGATCTAGGTTTTTGCTACTTGCCTATAAAATCTGTACTTTCATGTTTTGAATACAGAATCTTTGCAGTCGAAATCTATAGCTGTAATTGACTGGGAACACTTGTGCCATTAGTACCACTATCAGCATTCCAGAAACGTTTACATGCCCTACCTATGGGGACTCCTGTGTTAGGCACCATAAATAGAATCAGGTCAGGAGATACCTGCAGGAGCTGTGTGTGTCTGGTGCTGGGTGCAGCCTGTGACATTGACAGCTCAGAGAGGGCAAACTCTTCTGGGTTTGGGCAAGGCAAGCGGGGAGCACAGTTCCCACATCCACATGGGGTCCCTTCTTTGCTACTTATTCCCTTTTTTGCTCAAATTCTTGCCTGAGCCTCCAAGTCTTTTTGCTTGAACACATCTGGGTGAGTGTCTACCCTCAATTAGATTTTGGTTCAATTCCTGCTTTAAGCTGGTTTTCATGAGAACAGCCGAGGGCACAAACTGGCCCCAGAAAGTTGCTGAGGGAAAGAATATTTGCAAATCTTGTGTGTTGTGTAAGCAGAGGGACAAAAAGGATGGTAACCAGGAGAACAGCTCTCTTCCCTGTCTTGTTGAAACAAACATCTTTTCTCCTAGGACAAAGCCATTACTTTTTATACAGCAAATTGGGCTGTTTTGTTGTTTTAATGGATTTATAAATTGAATTTGTTATTAGCAGTGACTCTGCTATTGTGATGTTAAATGGCAGGAAATTGGCCTGTTGTGTTGCAGCCACCTCTTATTATAAGCACCTCTCCCCTCCTTTTCTAAGAGGCTGGATTTTGAAAACCCATGAACAAGGACATCATAGAGAATCTCATTCAGTTCAGTTTAGAAACTAAATTAGAGCAATTGATCATTTCATTCTGGTGATCAGAGACTCCCAGTGGAAAATTCTGAAGCATCTGTAATAGCCAGACTTGAAGAATAACAAGTGAATCAGACCTGTTTGGAAATTTATTTTTCAGCTCACTGGCAGTTCTGAATGTCATAATAATATGTTCAAAAATTTTCAAAAATAGCTTCAAGTCAAACTTAAATTGAGAGTCTCAGTTTGATTGCCAGAACAGAAATGTCCATTTTCTTTCTTTTTTTTCATTTCTAAGTGAAAAGCCAGATGAAAAACAAATCCAAGGTTTTTATCTCAGAACATTGGTAGAGGTGCTTAGACTATGCAAAAGAGTTTTTTGCATTTATTTTCAACACTGCACTTGGCACTATAAGCACACTTCCGTGACGTGATTTGAATTGCCTTTATTCTTCACAAACCACACAACTTGCCAAAAGATGTTGTTTCCTAAAGATAACGTTTCCTGAAGCCCAGAAGAGATCACTGATCCACTTTATTATGGTTGGTCATTGTTTCTTGAAAGGGAGCAATTGCATTTGTGAATGGAGAGATGCTCTGCATAGGCTGAATCTTGAAGAAATTGTTTTGTTTCCACAGCATTACCCCCCTGCAAAAGAGACCTGCATTTACTGGGCCCAGAGATCTACCTGCTGGCATTATTGGGGCAAGGGAGGAGGTGTAGAGGCTGGGCTGCTTCCTCAGAGCAGTGCTTTGCTCCAGTCAGGTGAAACAGTGCTCTTGGGGCTCTCTGCCCTGTTACTCTGTTGTGCTTGGTGCTCTCCCCTCATCCTCATCTTGCAATGGCTTAGCTGAGACATTGACATGAAAGGGAAAGAGCTGATTGTCCAAACTCATGCACATCCCCAATATCAGCTGGGTATTAGCAGGTATCCACTGATGTTTGGTATCTTGTTAGCTCCTGAAAGGCAGGGGATCCCTAGATTTATGTTACCATTAGCACTTGACAAGTATCTGAATCTGGAACAAAAAAATTAGAAAAATGTTTACAAAAAGATCAAAAATACATTAAAAAACAAATGATGCTGAATCTTTCTGACCATGAGTATTTGGATTGGCACCTGACCTGAAATTTGCCACAGCAGTTTCTTGGGGAAACACACCAGTCTCACTGTGAGAGGTGCACATTATGGCAAGGACAGCAGTAAGGTCAGTCTAGAAAACTCTGTGAGCTGAAAGCTCCTCAGGCAAGGAACATATTGCAGACAAGGCAGTGGCAAACTTCATGAAAACATCAGCAGAACAGTTGTAAAAGGAAAAATAGTTGGGATATCATCCATAATGGATTGCAACTAATGCATCGTTTTGGTATTCAGCAAAAGAAACTTTAACTTCATATTTATTATATATTTTCTTTTGCACATGTGGTTTTCATAGGTGCTGGAATGAAAACACAAAGACAAGCCTATAAAGCACTCTATATTTAAAGTTAATCTCACAGAAATGTTAGTAGAGCTGGTTTGCCAAGAAGAAAAAAAATCACATTCTGCTCATTGTTATTTTCTCTCCTTTCTGTATTGCTTTTGTGTTCTTGGGCAGTTTTTGTTTTAAATGAGTTTCAAATAAACGACTACTCATCATACCAAGACTGCACAAGATTTAGGCTGACGCTGACATTAACAATCTCAGACTTCATAGTGCTAAGACATGAACAAAACCAGAACTAAAACTTCCCTCTTCACTGGGCAAGCTTGTGGCCACTATATTGGGTGTGCACCACTGCTACCACTATGACACCCATTTTTGTGTTAATAACGAGCTCAAACATTTTGTAGCATCTCGTATGTTTTCCTTGAAATTGTGACCCAGAAGCTTTCAAATCTAAGGTGGCATTTTTCACAAGAAAAAGTTTCCATCCAACAAGCCTCACAGGAAATACACCCACACTTAGCAGTAATTTACCAAAGGCAATGGCCTCTCAGTGAGCAGGGCTTTCACAGCCATGGGCCATCCATCTCAAGCACAAAATGCAGCCAGACAGTTATTATAGCATGGTGCACATTTTGAGAGAAAAATATTTACTAAGGAGAAGGGAAATTATAGCATTTCTCTGAGTTAAAAGAAATCTATGTAAATAAGGATACCCTCTGCTTCCATAACCTAATTATAATATTGATGTACGTGATCTGAAAATTATATGCTGTGAAAATACCATACCATTACAGATAGGCATCTGACTGGCTCTCCATGATTTTAGACACATATAGGATAATTACATGCTCCAACGTAGATCTTAATTTGAATTGTTCCAGAAGAAAAGCCTTTATTTCTAGGAAGCTATTTTAATCCTAGGGCACTAAATAAACAAAGCCTGTGTGAGAGAGATAGCAGCAGCTCCACTGGGTGAAAATGGACCAGCAGAAGGAGGACTGAGATCTGTTCTTGATCCTCAAAGCACGGTCCAAGAGGTAGTGCCTGGTCTGTTGCCTCATGCAGTGGGGAGCAAGAGTCTGCACTGGTAGAAGCCACGTGGTATGAATAGGATTTGGGGAAAAAGGGTCTGTATAATATCATCCGACACCACCTTGCAAGGTGGAAACACCTTGAAGATAGAAGGCATATGTGTGGTTTCCACCAGGCCATCTGTGAGATAACCTGCATGGGCTCAGTCACAGGAGCATCTCGAGGAAGCCTCAGTGGGTTTGAGCACACTGGTGGCCTGTGCACCCATGAGTAAACATCAGGCCTGGTTGCAGAGGATGTTTACAGGCCTCAAAAAACTCAGCAGCAACAATGAACATATTAGCTCTATTGTACTAATTGCTGTTATCAGTTCTCCTGTTTGGGGTGAGGGAAAGCTTTCCTTTCAGATTCTGTATTTACACCTTGGAAACATGGGCCAAATACTGTTACTTGTTAAAAAATCTTTTTAGTGGGAAGCAGCACTAGTTGCAGACATCCCCAAACGGCCTGACCTGACAATAGCGATGTAAATAACATTTCTGGTTTCCAGTGCATTTATGAGCTGCCTACAGCCCCGCAGAAGGGCCAGCTCCCACTTGCCATGTCTGGCAGTGGATACCTTGAAGACTGGCAGTGTTTGGACAGATTTTGTTGAAGCTAAGCACTGAGCTCAAAATTTCATGAGGAAAAATGGGTCAGTTTTCTATGCAATGTATTGACATTAACATTACTTCTTTAGGATGAGGGGCTACAAATGAAATGATGGTGATATACTGCTATTACCCCTCGTGTGCACATACTCAGACACACAACCAATGCAGAAAGTGAGGATTAAACCAAGATATGGTCACCCAAGATTACAGGGATATTTGGATTTTTTCAAAACCTGGTGCTTGTATAAGAACTCAGTTTGTCAGGCTGCATTTCAGTCTCAGTGGTTTCAACTTGCCAGCTTGCTAAGGCTGAAGAGGTTGGGTTTTTTAAAATGGAAGAATAAGAAAATTAATTTGTGCTCTTACTATCAGACATCACAGTAAAGTTGAGAAATTATCTTCTGTTGGCTTATTTGATTTTGGTGGTAATTCTGCAGGTAGCTTTATATAAGCGTATCTGAGCTACCGTTTATTTGCAAGGCTGAGTAGGACTGGATATTTTCTGACTACAGCAAAGAAAACCTTGAGAAATTAAATGTGCTAACCTGATGTTTTCTGTATGTAGTTGATATTGCCGAATTATACCTTTTGGTGAAGAAGCTGAAAGTTCAGTGTGTCCCCTGGGTTTTTGTAAAGCTCTTTTAAAGCACCATCTTTCTGTTCCCCAGCAGAGACTGGCTGCGAAGTTAATGTATGACAAATTGGGGAATGACTCATCAGCTGTTTGTTATTGTGCAGATATTGTATATTCATTACCCTGGCCATACAAGCAGTTTCCAGATCTAGTATGCAGTTGTGAGTCAAGCTGATATTTTGAAACGAGGGAGTTTTTGTGGGGAAAATGAGTGTGCCAGCGGTACGGTGTACTGACAAAAGGCTGATTCTTCCAGCAGCTCAGGAGAGAAGAAGCCGCATAATAAGTTGCCACTGTTTGAACTCAGGAGGAAAAAGCATGCCAAGAACCTAATAAGAATATTCAATTCACTGCTTTTATAGACAGGCCTGACTCAGTATGAATGTTCAAGCCTTAAAAGTGCAGGTTAAGCTCAGTTGTATGAAAAATTCAATTGTAATTCAAATTAAAAGAATAATCTGAATAAATAACCCCAAAGTTGCCACGTGAACAAGCACTAAGGCAGGACTTGCAGCTGCCTGAATCTCTGTACATGGGATGTGTCTATCCATAGCCTCTGAGCATTTTCTTCTTTCCTGTGTGGAAAACCACTTGCTAGGTAATGGAACTGTGCCAGAGAGTATTGGTTTGCTTGGTTTGTTCTATGTTAAAGTCAGGTGGGACATTATGGCAGAAGAGGAAGACTTCCTTCCCTTGGAGAGTTATGGGACTTGCTCAAGAGTGAGCAAGAAAATGGGAGATTGCTGCAAGGTGTAGGTAAACGTGGGGCCAGTTTGATAAGGAATGGGTGAAATTTCCCATTGGCAGGTGTGAATCATGTATTTTTTCTTCTTTTTTTGCCACTCAGAATATTCTGGAGGTGGCTGGAAAGGACAAGCTGCTCACAAATGGCTCTGTCCAGAGGGTACAGGGAAATAACACAAAGCTTGTGCACCCAGGTGCAGGATAAGTCCAGTGCTTTCTAATGTGTCACCTTTTCTTGGAATGTAACTGATTATTTCCTATTTTCTGTTTCCCAAGAAAATGCTCTGTGATCAAGGTTGACTCAAATGCTGAAGTCCTTTTTGAACTCGATCCTCTTTGAACTGCATGACCTCTAAAAGCTAGGGAAGTTTAGAGAGGAAAACAGCTTATCTTTTCCTTCTCCTTGCTGGATGGGTGCCCTTATTTTGTTTTGGATCATCCAGCTTTATTTTTGCTAGGGAGATGTTATTTATTCAGCTTTCAAATGTTTGGTCAGCTTATTAATTTTTCATGTGCAGGAGCTTTGAATATTTCTCTTTGAAATGACATGACTAACCTCCTTTTTTTCACTAGGCAATGTACTTGTCTCTCCAGTTATGACCTTCTCCCAAAAGTTGCCTAGAAAAATAGCCAAGACCAGATTCTCTGGCTCATGGTGTGAGATGGAACTGCTACAGTGTATGAAGAAGTTCCAGTGGCAGATACTGAAAGGGATGGACGTGCAATATTGAGCGTGTGCAGGATGTGTGCCTGGGGGAGCACCCAAGACCACAGTGGTCAGAGGGGAAAACCAAGTGGCTTCCTTCTCTACTGTAATGTCTGCCTTGTTGTCCAGTGCCGCTCTAAATTGAAAATTAGTCACTTGAACCTGCCAAGATGGTGACATAAGGAAAGTGGATCTCCCCTCCTTTGGCTGAGGATGAGCTGTTGCTACTGTTGCTTTAATGCAGTTATAGTTTTGTTTCCTACTGTTACTATGGCTTTATCCTCTGGTGTTGCTTTAACAGACACAGGCATTTTGCTCTTTAGGGCAAATTCTCTGCGATGCTGAAATGAACTAAATGTGCAGGTTTTTGCTTTGTTTCTTGTATATGGTAGTTTTCTTGCTTTGCTTCAGGCTCGCTTCCATTTTCTTTCCCATATGAAGAATGTAAAACAGCACCAGCATGGACTTGTACCTCCTTGCTTTCCACCAGACCGCTGCCCCTTCCTCACAAACTTTTTTGGCTTAATTTACCCTTCCCGACTTATCTAGATTTCACTTATTATTATTAATCTTTAATTCTTTTTTTTTCTGTAGTTGTTCTCTAACAGAGTAGTTTTATTTCACCCAACACCCCTTCATTACACTGCTATTTCCTAAGTTTCATATCCTTCTTTTTGAGTTCCAGTCTGCTGGCTGCAGGCTCCAGCTGCCTCGTATAGTGAATAAATGAAGGTTCTCTCTCGTTACATGGTACGAATCGCCGTTTCCTCCAGTCCCCATAACCTGCTCCTCCAGGCAATTCATTTCACATGTCTTAACGTTTGGAAATTGGGGACTGTACTACAGATCAGTGGTTATTTATTGACTCATGTCCTGTTATTATTTTGATAGAAGTGTTCTGGTGTATTGTGCNTGATAGACGTGTTCTGGTGTATTGTGCACCCACCCCAGGTATTTTCTCTTACCAGTTTATTAGCCCTGTGTGGTGTTTCTCTTTGGTGTCTTACAACACTCCTCTCCAGGTGGTAACTGAGATGCAAATGCAGTGTTCAAAAATATTTGGAAGCCTCAAGTCCCCAGACTTTCATCTGTTTATATCATTATGTGCTTTTGTTGTTTGTATTTGGTTATTCTTAAAAATTAGGCAAGAGCAGAGGCTCAGGATCCACACTTGAAGGAGCTGATGTAAGTCTGAAGACGTTCTCTCATTTTGCCGTTAGCACTTTGTGGCAGCATCAGCATAGAATCTGAGGAAGCAGAGACAAGGTGGCAGCTCCAGACACCTAAACAGAGCAGAGGGTGTCCAAGCTGGCCAGCCTTTTTGGTGCAATAGTGATTGCCAGCACTAAAAAGAAATCCCTTGCTATTTTGTGTTTTGTTCTGTTTTTTTTAACTGGTGGCTCTCAACCAGCAGCTCTGCAGAGCAGGGTGTGCTTTCCTTGGGCATGGTGAGGGAGAAGGGAGTGTGCAAACATCCTCTGAGGCTCCAACACACAGCAAAAACATGGTTTTGTCACGGTGTCAGAATTTATAGTTATACCTGCACATTCTGGAAATATACCAGCAAATTTAATACCATCCCACCACAACAGAAATTTTGTATGCAGACACTGGCTTTGCTAGGATATAATTGGTACCTATTGCTCTACTTTCAGAATGCTGCATTCAAATACATTCTCTTGGAAAGAGAAACTGATGAATCTTCAATACTAGGAGAGTCTGAGACCATCTACAGGCTTTTAATGAGTATCAGGCTGCATTTCTTCTCTTGCAGTGCTGCTAAAACATGGCCTTGCCCAGGGGGGCACTCAGGAGCCAATGCATCCATTTAGAAAAATGAGTTTGTGGTACTAGTGGAGCAAAGTACGGAAAAAAGGGAAAAAAAAGTGGTGCTTAAAAAGCCAACTGTGTATTCAGAAATCAGACTGAAGGAGCTGGGCCATGATACAGCACAGGGAAATCAGGGGTTTGAAACTGAGCCCTGTGTGTGTGCTGGAGCTGGTGAGTTGGATCCTCCTTCTTAGAGAGGCCTGTAGTTCACGGACAAAAATATCAAGTCTGTATTTATTAGAACTATTAAGCCTGTGTTTATCACCTTGCAGCCAAAGATTTCAGGTGCTATGGCAATATCTATGAATTCAGTCCAACAGCAGCATATGTGAGAGAGAGTACTTGTGGCTTCCTTCAGTACTTTGCAACACATCTCTAGTAAAATGGCCTTTAAAATCCTGAAAGATTTCTTTCACGTAAATTTGATTCTATTATTTTAAGGCCCTAGCCTTAATTTTAGTTTTTCTCATCATTTTAAAAGCTCTTACATTAAATTTTATCTCACTGTGTCTTGCTGTTCTGTGGGGCTTTGTGGTGGTGTTCAATTTGTACATATGTTTGGAACCAAAGGAAGCACTGGAAAAATTCCCCCGCACAGAAATGTTTTGGATGCATTTTGAGGTTCTCTTCCTCTCCTGGCTACCATATGTACTTCAGCATCTTCTTTTGGCTTTCCAGGTACTGAGACATTCTTGCAGTTCATTTCATATGTTTGTTTACAGCCTGAAAAACAATTCCATACGTTCTTTTTTTACAAGCCAAACCACACAGGTGTCTGGTAGCTTGGTTAGACGCTCTGAATCAACGAAGTCAGACAGTGCACAAAAGGTGCTGCATTAACCATGCCTGCAGACAGAGCGTTCTCACAGAGTGTCCATGTAAAGCTGATCTGCCTAGACAGCAAACAAGGCCTCAAATCTCAGTAAATTATACCATTGTTCAAAGAAAAAAAAATCCTGAACCATTTTGCTGCTCTTTTATTAATTCAAATGTCATTCCTATTTTAATTCGCATATTGCCAGCTAACATTTAATTAAGAGAGGTATTCTGGGGTAGCTGGTTTTAATTTTCTTCTAGCTGTGCTTCAATTTCTGTTGTTGCTTCACTGGTGATTTTACTTTCACAATTGATTGGAAAGGTTTATTCTTCCTTTAATGTTAGTCTTTAAATACTTGCTCACAATAGGGGCTCTGAAACACTATATTGGACTGCATGATAAGAAACTGTCTGCAGTGCTGGATCTGGTGGGCGCTCTCCTCCCACGAGATATGGGCTTTCAATATTTTTGCTACTTGTCTTAGGTTATATTTATTATAATTATTTATTTCATTGCAAAACTACCAGGTATCACAGGCCATGCAAAAGTAGCCATCAAGAAAAGATTGTTTCCTTGATAGCTGTATCAAATGGTCATGTCTTTGGCATAGCGAGTGACTGAACAGTGCCACCACTCAGAAGGCTTTTTTTCCTGTGAATGCAGAGTAGGAATGAATTAGGCATGTGGAGGCTTTATTATTAACCTGCCTTGTCATCATAGTCCAGTGATTTCCTATTTCCCGTCAACAAATTTAGTAAGCATCATGCTGACTAAAATACAAATTGGAAAGTATAACACAAGCAACATAAGGAAAGTTACCTTGGAACTAGTTAAAAACCAAAGGAAAGTAAGAATCACAGAGTGCTCTGGTTAAGACTAAGGTAGCATTGTTCACTTGTGATAATATGGTATATTTTTTCATTTTCTCTCCATCAGAATGACATCTTCCATAATTTATTATGAATACCCACAACAAAGTTGGACAAATAAGCAACTGAAACTTAAGATTTATTTTTTTTTTTTCTCTCAAACCATTTGGTTTAATAACATACATCTAAACCATCCTGTATAGAGCCAAAATTGCCACAATCCTTGAGGGCGCACAGCCTTTCCCTTAGGAAGGCCAATGGGACTTAGATGGTGCCGAGCACCAGTTAATGGCATTCCAGCTCAAGGCCAGGATTTGTTCTGGTTTGCAGTGGTTCAGTGGGGGAAAGACCTGTTTGGCCACGAAGGTGCAATACTTGGCAGTAAAACTGGAAAAAAAAAAAAGAAACACTGATAAAGATAACACATTTTCAAAACTTAATTTTCATAGCTTTATTTTTAACAGAACTTGGGGTAGGAAAAGCAAGGCATTTATTGAGAATTGCTGTCTTTGTGGGTTTTTTAGCCTTTTCCCTTCATTGTGGTGTCTTAATGGCAAGTTCACAGGTAAAAATGTCATTTTATATTAAAACCCTGATCAGCCAGACTCCTCCTTGGGGTGACTTTATGCCAGGAACAAATTTGATTAGTCTCAAGAAAGGCTAAAAAACCCCGTAGGTCTGAGGCCTGTTACCTCAGTGTTATGCTCTTTTGCAGCTCCTTCAAGGTCTCCTCTTCCTTAACACTGGTTTGGAAAGTTCAGACTTGGGATGAAGGTGGCAGCTCTCTGCTCCAAGAAGGTCTTTTGGTTGTCTCTTGGATGGCCAGCTGATCTTTTTCTCTGAGTGTGAGGTCACCAAGTGCAAGTTGAAAGCACTGTTTTCCCCTTTGGTCTCCACAGCGCTGTGTGGACATGAGCTTTTCCTGTTCTTCAGTGTGAAAAATGGACAGCTCTGATAGCTGAGTCTGAATAATACTAACTGGTAGCAATTCAGCAACCTTGTTACTAGTGCTCAGATCATTCACAGAAATGTCAATAGTTTCTCCACAACTTCCCCTTCAGAAGGGTAAAAAAAAATCGGATTAAATAAAAATCCAGTGGCCCCACAGCTAAATCTTAATGCACTTTAACCGCCAAAACGGAGCTGTCTGGGTATGTTTCTTGCATGCTTTGTGTTCCCAAACCTGACCAGCAGAAACATGGCACTTGACCTTTTGCTGTTTCATGCTTAGCTGCCAGGTCATCTGGAGAGGAACCCGGCTGTGGTTTTTGAGGCGGAGTGGCCAGAGGCAGCCAGGATGGGAGATGTAGGACTGAGGGATATTTATGAATACTTGAGAATATTCTCATCTGAGTCTGGGTTCTTTTCCATCCCCATCATCAATTGAAAATAGCCTAGAGACAGCGGTTTGCAGTGAGACAGTCGTTAGGAAACAGAAAATGTAAGCAGTAGGGGAGAAATGTAAAGCAAAAGGTTTTGTTTGATGCTCATGAAATACTGGAATAAATTCCAATGCATTGTGCCTATGTGCTTAAGAAAATATAAATAGTACATGGTCACAGAAGGGAGCCCTCCTTGTTATTCTGCTGGGGGACAAGGGAGGGGGTGAAGGGGGAGATACTTCAGGCTCATCCCCCAGGACCTGCTCTGCAAGTGGTAACCTTACCATTAACACAGTCTAGGTGTAGGATAATAATGAAGGTGAACTGCAAAACACCTTCATTTCTCAAGTTTTATCTGCGTAAGATTTTATTAGTGGGTGGATTGCTTCAAGTGATGAGGATTGTCTGCCTGCAACTGGACCAAACTAATGAAGCCAAGCACCAATGCAAATAGGAAGGCACTGATCTCATAGCTGAGGCTTTGCTCAGGGGAACCAGGAACTTGCTCTTCAGGGTCATTGAAGAATTTATCCACGACTGGCAATGAGCCAGATGGGTGCAAAATTCCTATCCCAGTTCCTACAGGGATGTAGTTTGAGTAAGCTTGATCTTTATGAGAAAAATCATGGAACCACTCAGTGCAAGCAGAGCTGAGGGTGTTACCAAGCCCCAGGGAAGTTTGGTACTCGTGTCATCCTGACAGACAGCTGTCCAGCCTGTCAAAGACACAGAAAGACTTCCCTGCTCTCTGTCTCAGTCATTCAATGCTCTTATAGTTATTTTTTTCCTAATATCTCCCTTGAATTTTCTTTTCTATGGTTTCAGTCTGTTACTCTTTGGCCTCTGGGCTGGTGAGTGCTGATGCCTACAGAGCATGCCTGGCAGGCTGGAGTGGCTGCCTCTTCAGACTCTGGTAGGCTTGCCTTTGACTAAAGCACCTGATCGAGACAGTGAGGGATTAGCATCTAAGTTACAGAGTGAAATGCTTTAAACTCTTTGAGGTGTGTAATACACATAGGGAAAAGGAGCTATTTAAAGCATGATAAGCTGCTAGCTGTTATTTAAATGATCCCAGGAAAATCCCTGGTTTCCATAAAGAAGAGTGAAAGCTCCAGCACAGTTAAATACATGGGCTGGTGAACACTGAGAGTGTGAGCGTCGCTTACTGTAAATATTATAGCTTCTTCTAACAGCATGAGATAGTGTGTGTGCCTTTCATCCCTGCAGATGTACTTTAACTTATTACATGGTAAAAGGTCAAATTTGCTTTTTTGGCTGTCATTATGTAGATCCTTGCAGTTCTTTTGTAAATGCAACAATCTAAATAATTCATAAGAGCAGAGACGCCAGCTGTCGGTGCCACAACCAGGTATGTCCTAATTCATGACAGTCTTCTCTTTCTTGAAGACCACAAAGGATATAGCTGCACTAACTACACCAAGCTGTGGTATGTTGCTGGAGGCTTGTTTGAATTTCAGGGTAAATCTGGCAGTCAAAGACAAGAATAAAATAGGCAGAGAAAAAAGTATTGATCAAAGGGAATTTTCCCCTTGACATAACCTGGAAAGTGTGCCTTAGGTGCTTAATTAGGATCAAACTAGGCAGAAATTCTATTGGAAAAAAAATTATTGACAGTATATCTAAAAATAGGAAGAGTGTGCCTCTTGTAGGAGCGAGTTTGGGGATGTCAGGCGTAGCAAAAATCAATGCTGTAATAAGATAGACTGATGGTAGATCAGAATAGCTGCTGTTATCCACTACCTCGCGTGAAACCTGGCAGCATATACTTGAGTATCAACTGTTCCCAAAGTTACAAACATTTTTAGCTGAAATCACTGTAATTTTTGAGGAGGAGCTTGGCCTCCTTCTCAGCCAGGATGTTAACACAGCCAGGATTCACTCCTAGCCTGTTGCTGGCATTGTATTCTCTTTGGAGAAGCTCTTGTGGCAGAGAGGGCATTTGCTGGAAATGTGTCCTGAAAGCTAGGAGCTGCCTGGAGCCACCTGTCAAGTGTTTTGGACCCATGTCCTAGAGCACAGTCTGGTGGCAAAAATCTGCAAAATCAGAAGTTGTAGAGCTCAGTGGCAGTCTTGTGCTCTCTTTACAGGAAGGTCTATATGCTCTTCAGCTGGAACATCTTCATCTTAACACACTGAAAGAGGTAATGTTGAGCTAACTGACTGGGGCTTATCACTTGTTCTTGGATTTTTCCTGCTCTCTCAAGGCTGTGCAGGTCTAACTCTAGAGGAATCTGGAATAGCAATAAGAACAATATAAATTCTGATTTTTACCTCCTCTGATTAACAGGGAGAAAGTAATTTCCAACTGCCAGGACTGATTAGCACAGTTTGACTGCAAACTTACAGAAGCTGTTATTTTATCCAGGTTTTGCATACTCCATGTCTATTTGCATACAGATTTGACAATGTAATTGTCAAATTACGTAAGCACATTGAAAGAAAGAAACACAAGTAAATTCAGAGAAAAGACTTCTTATAATCTGCTTTGGTATTTCAATCAAAACTAAAAATCTCCCATTTTGCGGCAGAAGTGACTTTTTTTATTCCCTAGGGCATACTTGGCCAGCTAGAAGCCTTGGAGCCAAATTTATTCTATCTCTTTGCAATGTGGACCCAAGGGAAACACATGGTACTGAGTGAGTGAAGGTCAGATCACCTGCAATTCAGCATTTAGCAGTATGCTTTACATAATAAAAAATAATCTCTCAGGAAAACATGAAGAAAATGAATGTGAGCATATCTGTTAGTGTATTTTATTTAGAAGGCTGCAACAGCTCTTCCCCTTGCACACGCTGGCCTGTTCTGCATTGGTAGGAGGCTCAAGCCCAAGCAGGGCTCTCACTTTGAGCTGGCAGCTCCTCTCTGCTAGCACTGGGAGCAATGTGCATTTTAATACCAACTGCAGCAGAATCAGGACTTGTGGCAATCACAACTGTGTTTGAAAAATTTCCCCTCCCTGTCTGCCCTACTTTTCTGTGTCATCATCATTTTAAAGCCTCAGCATCAGGCTGATTTTGAAGGCATTTAGCAGCCAAGGAACTGTTTGATAGGAAAATATGCTGCGGAGAGAAAAAGCTGACTTTTTCTCTTGAAATTCTGTCCTAAGTTATGATTTCTGTTAGAATCATAATATTAGTCTGAGACAAAGGGAAAAGAAATAGGTTAACAAAGATTAACAAATCTGGAAAGGACCACTATTTTTTTTTTTTTCTGCTGCATTTAAGACTACCTGATTTTGGAAATAAAAAATACATCCACAGGTATGGTACCACATTTCTGGTACGTGTCTTGTTTCCCTTTTTTTCCTTATGTAAACAGTTTGGTGCTGAAAATGTCTCCTATGACTCCTGGTACCATTTGTTATGGTTAATGGCCAGGTTCATGTCAGCTGGTGATCCCAGAAAGTAGATTTTGCAGGAATACTGGTGCCGTCCTGTCGCTTAGAAGATAAGTGAAAACCAACTTAGGCAGGGTCAGGGTCAGCTGGTGAGACTGTGCTGCCCAGGGCAGGCAGGAGTAAATTAATTTATGAAGTTGTGTCAAGTGTTGTTAACAACAGCTTTCCACATAGGCAATTAAAGTAGTGAGGACCAAATTTAAAGACGAATTAGATGCTTTGAACCTGTCTCTTATTTAAAACCAATGACCCATCTGTTCTTTGGCTAACGCCCTGATAAGCATTTTGACCAGTTACATGACAAAGATGCTAATACAAATCAGCAGAATCTCTTTAGCCAGACAGAGTATTGGAAATGGTTTATTTTGCTGTGTTTCCCATTCATTTTAAATATCACTCTCATCACACCAGAGGTATCAAATAAAAGCCAGGAAATGAAAAGAAAAAAAAACCAAGCCAGACTACAAGTAAGTGTTAATTAAAATAGGATTTGGAATAAGCAGAAGGTTCTCCTTTCATATCTGTTGCTCATAAAACCCCTTTAATACCTATTTTGATTTGATTTACATGGCTGTTTGTAATGATTGCTAGTGGATATTTCACTGTGATAAAGTGTCTGAAATGTAATCTAGCCATGATAAAACTTTGTCACTTGTTGTAAGTCACTGACCGTGCTGCCATCGATACTCTGAACTCACAAACTTGACATTAACATACATATGCTGAAGATTACAGCTCATGACTTGGAAATAAGTGTGTTACACAACACCTATCTGCTGGCAAGCAGGGGAATGAAAGCAACCACCACCCCAAACCCTATTTCTTTTCCTTTGAATTAGCTGGCAATTTTTAGAAGTGACTGACAGTCTTTACTTTTAGGGAAAAGAAACCACATTAATATTTACAGTATTGCTTGGGAGAAAAATGTCTAATTGATTACTGGGTAGAATTTGATCCCAAATTGCTTTAACTTTGTAGGTTTGCGTATGGATGTACATACCCATGTTTGTCTGTACATATAGATATGTAAAGGTAGAGCTATAGATATTTTGGAGTGATGTGAATGTGTATGTATAGCTGTCCATAGGGGTGTGTGTGTGTGTGTGTGTGTATGCCTGTATACACATACCTCCAGGATGCATTCCTATTTATCACCTAAATATTTCATAGAAAAGGTTACGCGATTTCACATCAGTCTAGAAGCCTCCTTTGATCTGAGATAGTTGCTGCCAGTTGTTGCAAATTATTTTGGAAGCTTTGTGAGCTGTGCATATCAAGCTTATTTTGATATCATTAAAATGTTTAAGCCCTCAAGATCTGTTAAGCTGGTGTTTTGGTTTGGTTCCCACAAATTAAATTCCCACTGAAAAAGTTAATTTAGCAGCTGAAGTGGATCATCCTACAGAGCATTAAGACCATAAGTGGTAATAGCAAACAATAAGGTTAAAATGTAGTCACCAGTTTCCCTTGTGATTTGTTTTATTTTACAGCTTCTGCATAACTTCATTTGACACTCAGCCTTGTGAAGGACCAGATTTACTTCCTTGCTGGCAGCTGCTGTGGCAGCAGCAGCAGCAATGATGGGGAAGACAAAATTATCATCCACCAGTGCCTCTTCAGTGGAAGACGCTGGCTGGAGTCTCCTGGCAAATGGCTTCTGGTGAGATTGACTTTTTTTCCCCGACCCCCTCCCTGCTTCCCATCTGGACTCCAAATTGAGATCCAAATCCAAATTATAGCGACTATGAAGAGTGTTTTCTATAGGTCACCTTCAGTTTTACAGCTGGTGCTCTGGTTTAACAACCAGTTGGGAGCTAGAATATAAATATTGGCTTTTTCTTCCTGGAACACATATACTTTGATAATTTATTTTCATAGGACTACGGTTTGACACAGTCTTTTAAAAAGGAGTGAACTGATGGAATGATTCCCTTTCTCCCCTGGAGGAAGGCCTCACAGTATTAGTTCTGGGCTAAACAATGAGCTCCAGTGAGCAGCATCCCACCATGGGCATGTCTGGGGTGAATAAATCCAGGGGTTTTTCTCTTTTTAAAATAGCCAGTCATCAGTGGTGGGGGTGAATTCCTAACTCCCAGGCATAGACCATTAAAAAAATTAAGCCAATCCTATTTTAGATACATTCTAACATCAAACACTTTGATTACCTCCATCCTGATTCCTTCAGTCTAAAACCTAGATGACCATTGTACTTCCTACATACCTGATATTATGTCAGTCTTATTTGAGCTGGTGAAACTCTCGAGGAGAGTTTTGAACCCGTTTTTCACCTACTCTGGAGTCCTGCTTTGGGTTCTGGTGCCAACAATGTTTATTATCAAAGGAAAGGAAAACACATTTGTTTAGCAAACTGTGGCAGAGAACAGACTCACTGTTGCCTGATCTCTGATACACAAATTTGAACAGCACGGATGTGTCCCTTCTCATTGCCTTTACCCAGGGATGAGTGACAGTAAGATAAATGCAAGGTAAGTGAAGTCAAATTGAACTGATCCCAAATATCAGCTGTCTGTTGTTTCTATAGCACTTCAGAAACTCATGTCTATCGAGACTTATTTATTTATATAACATAAAAATTGTGAACTCCACACAATTCTAAAAATACTCATTTGGGTTTTTCCCTAGAAAGCCCTGCATGTAATTTTGAACCCAGGCTATTTTCCACTCCCTTTCCCGTAATCCTCCTAAATGATACCTGTTAAACTGAGGAAGGTCCTCGGTTGTAATGACTGCCTTGCTGAAAAGGAACATTTTCTCCAATTACTCGGGATGGGGATTCAGTTGCCACCCGTGACTCACCATCAGCCCAGTCTTCCCTCTTTGTAGCCCCCTTATTCTACTGGACAGGATCCAGGATCTCTTCATTCTGTTTTATTATATTCTGTTACACTCTGCAGCCTCTACTTTATCAGGTGTGGCCCTACTTTCTTTACAGGATCTAGATTTTCATTATATTGTAAAAAGTTGCAGACCATTTTTACAGGGTTTCAATGCAGGCTAAATTGGATGTGCAAAATGCAAGTGTAATTACCATTGTGGAGGAAGCTCTACACAAATAGTTTGGCTATTTAGGGGCATAATTATCCAGATTAGATTCACAGAAATAGCAGCTATATATACAAATCAGCCCAAATGCTTTCTAAAGAGCTGCTTCTAGTCCTCCTAACCTTTTTCATTATGGAGCCTCAATGAAAAATATCTTGAATGGCATCCATGGATACAGCTTGCCTTGCTATGGCACTGTGCAGGAAACTCACAGTCTTCTGAGACACACAAAAAAAAGCCTGAAAGTGCACCAAAGGCTTTTAAGAGTGGTCTTGAAGTTGGAGAAGGTCCTCTGTGACCTCCATTTGGGTGCAGGTGTGAGGAGGTGACCCAGCACTGACCAGGCCTGTGGGGAGGGAGCTGTGGGTGGGTGTGCCTAGTGATGATACAGGGCAATGGAAGTTTTAGATCCACTATATTCTCCTGAATTGCTGGAAACGACAAGTCAAGGTTGAGGCTCGGTCCACTTAGGTAAGCGGAATATATTTCTTTTCTCTAAGTCTTAATTACATCTTGCACAAGTACACTAAAACACTCACCAAAAAATCAAATTGTTTTTGACTTTATAGCACAATACCTCTTTGAAAGCTCTAGACCAAAGAGTACAATTCAAATACAAGTTGTACTACAGAACTTGTGTTTAATTACAATTTAAAATACATATATATATTTAAATGGCTTGACAAGCTCCTTTTCATAAGACAACTCACCCAAAAAAGGATTATTTTATTTAAAGAAGATAGCAAAAGATCCAAGCAATTCCAGAATAAATATTAAACACATACTGACGGGGCAGACAAGAGATTATCTATGGAAAGCCACGGATGTCCTCCTGGCTCTGCTCTAACAAGCTTTCCCCTGGACGTGTGTGGAGCCAGCACTTTACACAAGGGTTTTGATGGCAAGAAGATTAAATCTCTTCAAGGCTTTGGGATATTAAGTAAGTGGTTATATGACTGTTTTTTGTCAGTATTGTTAGCTGGGGGAAGAAGGGCTGGAATTGACTTGGGGGGGAAAAATAGAGGAGATGTTAAAAGAAGATGCAAAATAAAGAGGAAAAAAAAAAGGTTCTTATAGGGAAGGATTGGTGAGAAGGGGCCAGAGGGCTGGGGGTGTATGGCTGAAGGGGGGAGAGTATGCACGTGCCTGGGTCTTTTACTTGTCTTGTTAGTTAATATAATATAATAATTAGTTAATATAATAATAATAGTTAGATAGAACATTATCAATCAGCACTGAAAAGAGGAGGAGAAGACTGTTCCTGAAGGTAAGATTCATCCATTAAATCAGAGGATGTAGGGACTGAGAGTTGTAGGAACATGTTGAATGTGAAAAAACAAATTTTTGTGTATTTTATGTTTGTTTTCTGTGGGCCTTATTCTGATATGGCATTGATGTAAATTAATTCATTGCAACAGCCAGAGTTATAATAAGAATAGTGCAATTAGGCGAAGGCCTTCTGATAGCCAAAGAAGTGTTACAACCTTCAGAGAATGACTAAATGATCCATTATGTTTTGGCAACTGCAAACTCATTTCCTACCTGCTGTTCATTTTGTGGTCTCTATGAACCAATTATTCAGATAATGTAGGAAACAGTCCATTTATGAGAAGCCATCAAGAAATCATTATTCCACTAGAAGCAATGGACTGTTTTTTAAACAGAACTGGAGGATATGGATTCAAAAATTCTGTCATGCTTTCTTTAGCTGCTTTTTTGAGGGGGAGGGAGAAGGAAGAAGGGGCTGGAGGCCTGTCACCATGTTCTCTAGAATCTTTATTGACCAGTTGTCTTGTCCAGGACAGGGTCGATGAGGGTGTAGTGCAGTATAGAGTGTTTTCTACTACCCCCAGCCATAGGTTATGGCAGTGCAGTCAAGAGCCTGAAAGTGCCCACACCAGAGCAGAAGGTCTGCTCCTCAACAGCAGCTCGGGCTGTTAGATGTGATATATGTGTATGTTTATCTGCCTAGTGACCTGTCTGTCAGATCTACTGTGTCATTTATTTATCAAATATGCCCCACTGCCTTGCACATGGCAAATATTCGTCGTTACTGCTGCATGCTGGGGGGGAAGTGGGGAGGGGGCGAGAAAAAAGGGAAAAAGCCCTGTCTCTGAAGATCAGATGTAGGAAACCTATCAAGTCTAAGTTGGTGAGGAGGAGGGTGAAACCTCGCTGTGCTCCAGCCCAGGCATGATTTGGCTGGGCAAGCTGGATCGTCATCTAAATGATAAGGTCACCAAGGAACTAATGCTGTAATATGTCTTTTATTGTAGTGTGCTGTAATTTTTTGTTTTTAATTGTTGGTTTACTGTGATGGATATCTCATGGTTTAATATCAGCAAGCTGTGTGGTGGAAATTGCTGGTCATGCACATGGGACAGAATGTGGGTACCCCCTGGTTCCTAGCCCAATTCCTGCTCTGACTTTGGACACCACTTTTTATCATTGTTTATTTTACAAATAAGCCAAAGTATCCCAGATGTGTTTTCTTTCTGGAAAGCTGTAACTCTTACTGACTTCCCCACTTAGTCCAATTGATTTCTTTTAAGTCCAGGTAACCTCCCTGGTAATGTGGTGGCTACGGGTAACGTGGAGCCCTTGTCATTTATTCTCTAAGCAGCTCCTGTCTGCACAGCTGACCATTAAAACTTGTGGCTGTAGGCTGAGGTGACAGCACATGAAAGAAGTGATAGTTGTCTTTTCCTCTTCTACATAGCCAAAGAATGAGTAAAGCAGGAACAGTAGACTGAAAAAAGAGCATTACATTAAAAAATTGTATAGATGAAAGCTCCCACTCCTGTTAGCTGCTGCTTGAAGGAGGCTCAGCACATTGCTGTCAAAAATCGCAGAAAATCTCCTCATTATCGCCGTTGTGATTTGTGCTGCTGCAGCTCCAAGGGCTCTGCCAGAGGTCGGCTGGAGCTCCTTTGCATTAAGCACTGTATGAGCGCAGCACATGAATATTTTTTCCTAGAGTCCTCATCAAGGGGAAAAACAAGTGAGAAAGCAAACCAAGCCCAAACTGGCAGCTGGGCTTTAGCTTACTCCCAGAGCATGCCTGTCTACACGGGGCACCTTGGGTTGTGCAGGGGAGAAAGGGCAAAAGCCCGTGTTGGTGCAGTGGGGCACTAGAAATGGAGGGTGCTTATGCAAAACCAGTGAGAGAATTGCCAGGTTTGTCCTCTGCTCTTGGATTTGTTCTTTGGTGCCATTTTCTTTCTTGGAGGCTTTAAGCTGAAGGAGCTGCAGTGCTTTTTTTACCTGAGATCCTTTGCTTTCTAGGGACAATTCTCTAAACATCTCCCTTTCTCGCTTTCAGCGAAGACAAGTTTGCCCCGGGCTGAGTTGCTAGGGTGGATCTGGTACCCTCTTGCTCTCAGATGCATGCACAGAGAAGAAAATTACTGATTTTTTTTTTTCGCATACCACGGCACAGGGATGAATACCTTGGTCTGCCTCCTGGAGGGACTCCTCGCTAAGCTACACTAAAACATGACCAGAATAAATGATTACAGGGCTCCCTGTGCCACTGAGGGCTTTAATCAGTACAGAGTGGCACTGCTAGGAACCTTTCTGATGGTAAATCAAGGCAACGCAGAAAGTCACTCACTGCCTCTCTTAGTAAGTGAATGCTCACTGGGTATTTTTTCAGGCTAGGGCTTCGTGTTTAAGCTACTTTTCACAGCCCGAGAAGTCAGCTCTGTGCTGGGGTGGTGGCAAAGGGAGCGTAGCAGCTGACCTTTGGAAGTGTGCAAGGTGTCAGGTACAGCTGAACAAACCCCTGTGGTTTGGAGACCTTGGGCTTTAGCTTTGACTGAACATGTCTGGGGGCTGCTTCAGGCTACTGCAAATCCTGAATAAAAGTGAGTGCAGGGTAAAGTCTCTGTAGAGTCATATGGGAAACCAAGTAATTATACAGTAAGAAAAATGCTGGAATATGTCTTTCCTAGTGAAGTCCACTGCTCAGCAGAAATAGCTCTAATGATACTCAGAACAGGATTAGGATGTCTGCCATCCTGAAAGAAATGCAACAGCTCTCCCCTTCTGTTGCCCTTCCCTTCCCATCCCCTCTCCGTCCCCTTACCCCCCTGCCCTATGCTAGCCCCTCTTTGGGAAGACATGCATTCATATTTCCACTGTTTTTCTTTTCATTTTTTATTTTTTTTCCTCTCAGTGATGAACACAGATCTTCCCCAAAATGTTTTCTCCCTCCATCTTACCATTCTTACTTCCATCCTTC
>VYZX01015261.1:1240-17168 GCA_013401335.1 Brachypteracias leptosomus
AGCCAAGCCTTACTCTGGGGAAGGACGAGGATGCTGAAAAGAGAAAAACACACTATATTATTACGTGTTGTCACTGCAACCATTCTGAACTGGAAAGCAATATAGTCTAACAAATTGTGTCTGAGGCAGGGAATGCGAAAACCTGGTTTCTATTCTTGGCGCTGCTGATGACTAATGGAGTGACCCTAGTGAGTCATTTCAAGTCACTATTTCTCTCTATCCAGGACTGGGTTGAAAATGTTTCTGGGAAGGGATTGCCTTTTTTTTGTAGGGTTTGTATAATGACAGGACAGATCTGGGGCTTCTAAAATGGTGATAATATGAATATTCCTAGAGAAATCCTTTGCTGAAACTTGAGGTGACCCTGAACCAGATATTTTTGGAGCATCCAAAACAGTATGAAGAAATATCTTTCCTTATTTCATTGTGTGTTCTTATAAAATGTTACTCCTGCCTCCATATATAGGAGCAGAATTTCAGTCTTTAAAATATCTCAGTAAAGGCTGTCTTGCAGTATTTCTCTGCAATTTTGCACCCCAGAGTACTTCAATCATTCAGACTTTTGGGTCTTTAATTACACATTGTCACTGAAATGAACTTTTGAACTTTTTTATTTCAGTCTAAAACAGAGGTTTTAAAAAAATTGAAGTAACTTTTATGTACAATATTCCTGTGCTGAATTCACAGCATTTTCATGATTTTTTTTTTCAGATTATTAAACACTGACTTCAAAAAACTCTTTCTTCAAAGGCTTGTCTGTCTTCAGAAATGATGAGAGGCATTTCTCACTTTAGAAACTTTCCTTCTCCAAATGTAAGATATTATACTATAAGCAGACACAAAATTTAACTTTAAACAGTGTAAGGGCTCGGCTGTCTTAACTTTGGAGAAGATATAACCATGACAGGAAAAATGATGCTTATCTCATTTGATGATATTGCTACTGCTCTGTAAGTAGCTACACAGTCTTTTATAGTTAAATCCCTGACCAGAGGAGAGGGGGAAAATAAAAGCCTTTAATCATCTAGAAGTTAAGGTTAGTCATACATAGCAGTGAATTCAAGGCAAGAAGACTACCATCAGCAAAACCAGTAATTCTTAAAAGTCAAGGAAGTTAGATTTCTTTGAAACCCATGTATTTATGCTTGCTAATTCTGGGGAAAAAACCCCTAAAGTTGCGATACCCCTTTTTCTGTATAGCTCAACAGTGGCACAAAGCTATAAAATGTGTACTGTCCAACAGCACGTTGGTCCTCTTCTCAAACCTTGCAAAACTCAGGAGACTTACTAAGCTACTCCCTGAAACCTTATGTGCTTGCTCAGCAATCGGATGGCCTGCAACACTTACACAACCCTTACATTTCCCCTTGGGACTTCTCAAACATCCACCCCCTCCTGTGATCCTTTGGAGGAGATGGCTCATGATCTCACATCTCTGCTATGTCATGAGTTCTGTCAATGCATCTTTTCTGCCTCCTTAAAAGCCTTTCCAGTTTTACCAGGTTCCACCTCTATTTATGGTAAGCTCTTGGGGATGTTCATGTATTTTTTTGTTAAACTCACTGCTGTTAAGCAGTCAACTACCTCCTCTTTGTACAACTCAAAATGATTATATGAGAAATGAAAATAAATGGATTGTACATAGGTCTTTTAACATCTATCAAACCTTAAAACCATAGTGATAATGACACCAGACTTATTTAAATAGATGAAACTGTTCCTGTGTCTTTCCAGAAACTGTTGTTGCCAGAAATTAGTGTTTTGGCTGAACTCACAAGATGTGTCATTAGGTCTTATCTATTATCAGATGTTTATAATTTAAATTTCTGTCTGAGGTAGTTATCCAAGGTTCCATTCAAAATCGGTGGGGATATATGCAGAAGAGTCACTGAAATTTAAAGTGTGATTCATCTTAGCAGATGTTTCATAAGAATCTAGAAACACAAATGAACTGTGTTTCTATATTCTTAAAACTGTATTTATTTTAGTAGGAATCCAAGTGATCCAATGAAGTTCATGTACTTTTAAATGGAATCTAAAATTCTTGTGTTTATTCCCAGTTTACCCTGCTGTAGTAGAAGCCTATTGGGAAGTGTCCACTTTTGCGACTACCTACTGTTTCCTCAGTAGCAGTTTGGTAAGTCCTGGCACTGCTAGGACATTCAAGGAGATCCACATAAATCTGAATCTTGCAGATAAATAAGACATTTCCAGAAAAATGGATATATATCCATTATCCAGTTGAGTGAATTAAAGTTGTGTTTTCCATCAGTAAACCTAAGAACCATCTTAGACTTGGAATTCACCCCTGAGAAAAGGTATCAAGACTTTTGTCTTAATGATATCTCAAATATCAAGGAGTCAGTGCAAATATTTTGGATTCATAGTAATCCTAAAGGCATTATCGAAGGTATTAATTTAACAGTTTTTATTCAAGTATTTAATCTTTACTACATGCACTGGAGCTTGCTTCTATGAGTGCTGTAAATTAAATCTTATTCCACCCTGCCATGTTTTTCTTCAGATTAAAAAGAATTTTTTCATCTATCGTAAACATTTCTATATTTAGATTGCCATGATCTTGGAATCACTTTTTAATTGCAGTCAAATCAAGTCCTAATAAAAATCATGCTGTAACTTGTTTCTTATAACAATAAAGCACAAATACATGCATTCTTACTTTTTCTTTCACCCTTTCACACAATCACTCAGCCATATATAAGCTGACTAGCTATTCTGATTCTGTGCTCTTTAGCTCATTTCTGTTGTTACTTAACAGCCCCTCCTTTTGGAGAAGGACAGCTGTAGAGAGTAAGCAAATTTAGCAGTTCTGTCCATCAAACAAAATAAAACAGATTTCTTCATGCAGAGTTACAGAATATATGACATTGCATGTTTTTCCACCTGGTAACTTATATAGAAAAATCTTTCTGATTTATAATCAAGAATTGATTAACACATTTATCTTGCTTTTTAAATGTATCTAGGTTACAGAGATCTGAAACAAATGTTAAGTAACTGACATTTGATAGTTTCTAAAATATTCCTGAATTTAATGTTTATTTGCAATGTTTGCCCAGGTTTGTATTCTCTGTTTTTGTGACTGCATTTCAGTCATATAAAACTTTAGATATAATTTTAACAGACATACCAGTACACTGGTAATATATCTAGGTGATGTCCAATTGTTCAAAATAGGTTTTTTAAATGGAATCATCTTTTTTTTTCCCTTGAAAAAATCTGTTCAGAGTAAATAAATGGTGTGTTATGAGAACAGAAAAGATGTTGCATTTTGGTTTAGAGTTTTATTTTTGGTTTAGTGCTTGTCATACAACGCCCAAGACATTCGTTTTTGCTTAACTGTGTTCTACTTATATTTTCACAAGAAGGTTTTTGACAACACCATTTATAATAATAGAACTAAACAAACAGGATAACTCTCTGCAGGTCTGTAAACAAGACATGTTTCTCTAGTACGTCTACCACCTTAGAGGGGTTGGAATGAGAAAAAGTTCTTTCCAAGACAAATGTGCCCATTTTGCAAGTTAGATTTTCATTGAGAGCTCTGTATTATCATCTCTTTAATTTTACATGACACAGGGAAATATTTTTCTCCCAAGTGTAACTTGATACCTCTACCTATGCACTTCAAAAACTCTGCGGATAAGTAGATTCATAAAGAACTGATGGAAACACCTGACTGAAGTGTGCAGAGGGCAGAACTTGCAGAGGGCAGAACTCAAAGTAGCAAAGCAAGCGACATAGATGCTGAGAGAAACAGCAACTATGTATTTTCAGGGTGGTGATGTATTGTACCAAATTCCTGAAAAGTCCTATGTCTCCATATGTTTCTGAGTATATACCTCTCTGCTATAGGCACTCTGAATGCAGAGATGCTTTCTGTATTTTTTGTTGGTACTTCTTCCCACCTCCACTGTACATATTTTTTACTTTGACTTGTAACCATACTATCCTATGAACCTCTTAAAAACAGTTCATTTCTAGGTTTTCACTACAGCTTTCTGCTTCTTTCTGTCTTGCTGTATACTGGTTTCATTTTTTATACATAGCATTTGCTAGGAACTCCAGAAGAGAAACTTATCTTAGCTGTAATTCCCTCTTTTGTTCATTTGGACTTAGTATTCTTGTTGCCTCATGTATCCTACTAATTTTGGATCAGATATTGCTCTTTCAACATTTCCTGTCAGTCATGGCCCTTTCCTAACGCTATTCCTTCAAAAGTGTTCCCTGTATTAGCATGACATACACAGCTCCCAGTCACTGAAATGATACTGGAAGGGGGCTGGCTGTAAACACAGGTAGCTTTTATGCAGCCTTTACCAAAAAACTAGGAAAAATCTCCCAGAATTCCTGGATTCCATGTTCTACATTCACATTCTTTTTGATTTGTATATAAAAGCCAAGAAACAAACAAACAGGACAAACCCTCTCCAAAAGCTCGATACTGCTGGCACTGATCTGAAAGGGAGAATTTAATTTTAAATGAAGAATGTTTCCCACCATATAAGCTTTCTCCAGTCTCCCATGGATAACAAACTCGCTATTTTCCCTCACTTATCCTCTGTCCAATGAATTAAAGTAATTAAACTTTTCTAAAAGACTGTGCTTTCTGCATTTTGGGAATAATTTATTTATAACTTGAAGCTATTTTACACGGCCTGATATTCACCATTGAGAACTTGCTGTTCTGAGTATTCATAGTTGATTACTCAGTCCTGTTATGAGTATTACCTATTACTCTGCTACAATTATCTTTATTTAATTTATTTTATGTCGAAATATTTTTAAAGGTTGATATTTATTTTGCCTTATTTTCTGTCTCGCTTCCAAGAGGTTTTTGTGTTGTCCCAAAAGGAGGATAAGATTTAGTGGAGACAGTTAAACTTGGCCATAGCTTTTCTAGATACTAGCTGGGAGTACAGAATTTGGAACAGGTTATCATTCCTCCTTGAGCTGTGTTTGCCTAGGGAAGTCTCCCTGACTGGTCATGGCAGGTCTCCAGCCCTACTCTTCCATTTGGAGCTGAGGGGCTAAGGAGGAAATAAAAAGGCCTCCTTGCAGTGCTAGGTACTAAATTAGCTCTGCCCCCAAGTGCTTTGGAGAGCTTTTGAGGTTACTGACTACAGACTCATCGACAGGATTATTTATATTACTTTAAATGTGTCGAACTGAACCTGGTTTTTTTGACTTTGTGGGTACACACCAGAGAGTTCAGCAGTGGCTGTGACATCCTGTTGACACTGTGGGTGGGGTAGGAAGAAGTGTGAGAGGGGTGGGTGAGTCGTTCTACTCTGCTTAGCTCTGTCCCTCTAGGACCGTGGGGAGCAAAGTGAGCTGGGGAGAGGAACGCCCCCCATCTCACCCGCCCCATCTCAGGGCAAGGCCACAGAACATATAGAGTTCAATACATGTGTCTCCATTTAGGGCTCAGGGCAACCCCCACGGAGCAGAATTAGTTTCACCCCTCTTCCCCCTCCCCTCTTCCCTCCCAGGGGAGGAAGAAAGGCCTCACACAAAGTTGGAAAATTAAGATCACAACTTTTAACAGGGAGTAACAAAAGGGATATCAGAGGAAGGGAAATATACAGAAGTAACAAGGGAAGGTATATATACAAATATGTACAACACCGATCCTCGGATGCCACTGGATTTCTCCCGAGCCATGTGGAGTTGTAGCAGCCACAGAGCTGTCCGGAGCCAGCAGCAATCCCAGCGAGGAGGGGGGAGCGGAACTTGCTGTGTCCTTTTATAGAGTGTGGCAGGAAGGGGAGTGGAATAGCCGCTCCACCTGTCCCTCCCCTTCCCCAAACCTTAAACCACAACAACATGAAGGAATGATCTGGTGGCTAACTATAAATAAAAGCTGTAAGAAATCTAACAAGGATTTCACTACAATAACTTTGCCCCAAAGTTGCTTTTCAGAAATCTCTTGCAAGAGGTTTTTATTTACAAAAAATACATGTTTGTGTGTGTTTGGATTTGAGAAGTGAAACTGTACACCAGTTTACTCCTTGGTAAATTAATAATACTACTTTTTTTTATTGACAATAACAAAGTGTTCTGATCCAAGATAGTGTTGCTGAGATAAAGCTAGAAGCCAGTGCTAAAATGAGTAAGATAACATTCAGTGTTCTCAGTAAAACATTATATTCCATCCAAATGGAGTGTTTTTCAAATTGGTAATTCTATTCTGCTAGTTTGCAGTTAAAAAAATTAGCTAACAACCAGAGCACAACATTAGCTTCCGTTCAGCAATTACAAAATTTAATTAGATGATACATCTTTTGTTCTCTACCCTAACCCCAAAAATGGACAAAGACCAACTCTATTTTCTCTATGGCTATGAAAAGTTATTACACTTTTTCTGGTCATTTCTTTTTCATCCAATTCATTCCATTATTTATTTTAAGATACAGTGGCTGGCCATTTCAGACTGATTAATGTGCTAATTCTAGGCTTTGTCAAACTTTCTCTGGACTTTATTACCTCCTCTTTGCTTGGCTAGATTGAATTGAGCATAGTTGCCTTGATTTTAATGCTTATAGGAGTTTCTTACAGAGTACAGAATCAAGTACTGTGTTGGGTAACGTGGTTTATTCATGGATATTGAAAAAGGATCTGAACAGGGGAAGGACATGGTTTATTTATGGATATTTTAAAATGACCTGAACAGAGGAAGGAGTCAAATATTGAAGAAAAAATGTTGAGGTGCAGCTACTTAAATACTTGATGTTACCCTCAAAAAAACACAAGCACACACACTAGTATAGAACAACAAAAAAAGGCTATGATACTTCAGCATTCAGTTTACTTTATGTTTTAAAAAAGAAAACCTTGCCTTCGTAATATACACTGGGTGTAACGTGCATTTAAGCATATATTGCAGTTTATGATCTTATTTCCCTGTGAACTGAGAGAAAAAACATCATTAAAATATAGCTGTAGTTTCAGGCTTGGTCATGTGATCATTTCTTTTCTGGGGAAACTGAGGCATGTGAGTGATATATATGCCCTAATATGTAAATCAGATGTAGTCAGTGCTCAAATGAATCATGCATCATTTGTCTCAAATTGAAAAGTGTATTGCACTTTCTTCTTTTTTTTATTTCTTTTTTTTCCAAGAATGATTGATTTGGGACGTGATATGCAATCCTGTAAGTCACTTTGGTATCTTAGGCAGTTTAATAAACGCTATATAGTAAAAAGAGAACAACTATTTATACTGCAATTCAAAGAATGTTCATGCCTAGAACTAGAAAGAAAAGTTGGCACAGTAGTTAAATAGAGTCACTATCAAGAACCTTGTAATATGCAGGAAAGCCTCAAGATTTCAATGTCCTTAATTCACTGGAAAACATTAGGTACCAGTGGTTGGTAGTCCAGGATATTATATAGGCAGTACTTTATCTGCTTAAACTATTGGGCTGAATTACTGTTTACTCTGTCTTAGTATTTATAGGCTTATATCATGTTTGCAAACTAGAGAAATTTGCTTGGACTTACACTCTGTGACAGTGGGGTTCAGACAATACATTTCTCAGTGCAGCTTCTTAATAATACACCCCAAAACTCTTTCAGATTTTTTGTTTCGAAAATTTCCTCCTTAGCTCACTTTGGAATTTGAAAAAATTACTTACATGTCCTTTAAAACTGAATCTCTTTTTGAGAGAGCTGTAGTGTGACTTATTTCACTGCAGTTTTCCCCTTTCTTCTGTTAAATCTCAAAAAGGCACACTGATAGATGACTTTTCAGGGTGTATGGTGCTATATATGAGATATAGGCACATGAATTCATTTTGGTTTTTATTTAGGCACAGGGACTTGTAGAGTTATTTCAATTTTGTAACATTGTGTGTATAGTTTTTCCTTTACGGACTTGTAATGCTTCCCTTGACGTTAAGGTTTCTCATTATGTTGTGATCTCAATTATTTTAGGCCTATACAAACCCATTGTTCTTTCTTTGCACCCTGTTCTTCCCCTTTACTCTTTCACACATCTGTCTGCCCCTGCAAAACTTGCAGTTCTGCACTTCAGAATTTCTACTAATCTAGTATGCACAGTTACCATACTGTCCTATGTTATTCTTCTTTCTGTTCTGTTTTGCTTTCTATATTCTGCTGGCCCAGGTACAAACTGTTTTCTTTTTCCCTGCACCATTTCTTTCTCCCTTCCATACTTCCCTCCATTTCCTCTCCTTTCCCTCTTTCCCTTCATTCATTCGGATTTACCAGCATTTGAAAATAACTGATAATCTTAGTGTTGGACTTTTCACTCTCTCTTTGCACACAGAGCCATGTGTATAGGTAAAAATAATGTAGGTACTTGTTGCAGAGTGCCTGTATAGCTCTATTGATTCCTATTTTGGAATAATTGCTTTAGGAAATAGATTTTTTTCAATTGTTTTGAGTAGATTAGTCAAGAGTTCAAGTCAGATCTGCTTGCAGTTTGACACTTGAGAGACCAAGGGTTACTTAAAAGTTGATAAGCATCTACTTATAGTAATTTTGTAAGAAATTGCTTGTTTTCTGTTGAGACAAACACTTTTCTGGCCTGCAGCATATATCTGGGGCAGCAATAAGTCTAGCAGAACACAAGCAGAAAGATCTTCTAAAAATTATTTTGTAGATCATGTACTGTACTACAACTGTGGCTATACCAAACTGTTAGAACTTTAATGGCTTTAGTAGGACATGAGTTGGATAGGGTGACGGTGATTTTACAATCTTTTGGAAAAATAGAGGAAAAAGACATTCAGAGGTGATGCTCTCAGGCACCCTTATCTGAATTTTCTCTAGTGCCCTTAGCTTATTTTGCAAGCACAGCCAGGTAAAAAAATGGCTATACTACAATGGAGATTCCCTCTTCGCAACTTCGTTGTGACTTCTTTTTTTGACTTCTTCCACATAACATTGCTACTTTGACTTGATAGGGAGGATGAGGAAATATTTTAATGAGGGGCTTTAGGAGAGAAAAGAAAACATGTCAAGCATATTTGTTATTGATGTTTTCAGTCTCCTTTCTGCTCCCCCCAAAAATGTTTACATGCACAAATTGCACATATATATAGTATCTTTCTGTACAAAGAGCAAAGAAAAATGCACTCTACATTTAATAGCTATTAAACTACAATCTAATTTGTATCATATAAAACTAATCACAAGTAGCTGTCAGTCAGATTTACAAGTGCTGTATTTGTGTACTTGTCTATCTTGCAGCATTGCACAAGTTCCTCACCACTTGTGCAGCATCTTGCAGTGCTTTGGGACCAGGCGAAGGTTTACAGCAGAAGAATGTGGATCTAAATCCCAGCACCTTCCCTTAACATCCCCTGTCCCCCAGCAGTGTACCTGTAAGGAAAACAGGAACCTTGGAATACTGAAGCTTGTGTGCTACATGCATCATGTAATAAAACGACATGACCCCAAAGAATGCACAGCAGATGTCCTTAATTTGCCATTTTTTTTGTCATTTCTCTTTTTATGGTCTTTTTGTTATTATTTTTGATCATAGAAGACAATGATTCTGAAAACATTTGAATTCCTTCTCTGTTCTCTGACAACTTTTTTCAATATGCAAAAAGCCAGTACATGCTAATGGAGACACAAGGAAGAATTTCTACTGTTACAATAATAAATACCCTCACTCAAGTCTTTTTAGTGAGTGTTTCTACAAGTGGTAAAGGTACAACAGAGTTAAGATTGCAGGGGTGGATTAATGCAGGCATTTGCTCTTTGTTTATAGTAATACTTTCTTACTTAAAGTGTTAGTATTAAAAGACACTAATATTTTATAATGCTTTTTGGTTTCTAGCCTCTGGTACATGATTAGAAATATTTGCCTTCCTCAAGTTGCAGCTAAATTTGTTCTTCAAATTTAGGAAAAAAAAAAAAAAGAAGAAATGTTAGTGGTTGTAAATATCTTCAAAATGTGAGCTGGTAAAAGATGAAATGTCCTTCAATGTTTCAATATCACTGCTCTTACCAGATGTATTACTGACTTGTGCAGTCTATCATGTCAGGAATGACTTACAGCCCTCTGTCTTTATGAAGTATCTTTTCTTAAATGGGCCAGACTGTCTCCTCTTCAAAGAAGCCTCTGTGAGTGACATCTCTGTTGGTCGTCTGAAAGACAGCTGCCAGGCAGCGTCATCATCCCAGGGGAGCATCTTCTCTTCCCCACTGAGGGAGCAATGGTAGCACTGACAGGAGAGAGAGAAGAACCTGTGCCTATCTCTGTGGTTTTTAGTTGCGGCGGGAGATCAATGGACAACGCGTACACGGACTAATATAATCCAAGCATTGCCGTTTATTGCCCGAAGCTCACTCATTATATCCCCACCAGCGCTGACCGCGCGCTGGAAGCACAACTCTAATTGGTAACCAACTCTGCCAGGCGCTAAGCAACATCTCTTGATTGGCCAGGTACTGCTCTCAAGGCGCCTCCCTTGGTTCTGCCTTCTGCCTCCATTTTCTTGCTGCTTCACTCCCGTGTCACGTGCCACGCGTGGCTGTCCCCGTGTGTCCTTGTTTATGTCTTCCCTGTAACCGTCCTTGTGTGTCCTTGTTTACGTATTCTCTGTAGCCATCCTTACTGGCACCGCCAAGTCTGGGTTTGCTCACATGTCCATTCTTATGGAGATACCTCTCCACATTTAGTATCTTTCATGACTTAAAATTGTTTGGTAAACATGATGATGGGTATTTTATTTAAGATCTTACTAATTTTGTTCAGTGATGAAACAAACAAACAAGAAAAAGAGAGCTATGCATTATTCTATGTTATGCTGATGGAACCTGAGTAATTTCCAGTTACACTTGTTTAACAGTATTATCATTAATGAGTGAAAGTATAGTGGAGTAAATAAGGTGTTTTAAAGGAAAGAAACACAACTTTTGCTCTCTAATGGTTTCCATATATGCTGGAGAACCTCTGAAAATCAGTTACAAGACAGTGTAACATTTTCTGGTACTGTAAATTACTTGCAAAAATAGCTGTGTGTCTCCATACACCTCCTTGGTGGCTTACTTTTCCAATAAATCTTGAATATATTTATATGAGTAACTTCATGAGGAACTTCTGTTAAAGTTGTAATTGGTCCAAGAGAAAGAGATCATCCTCTTTGGGGTCTTCTAGTAAGAACTGACCTGAGAAACAGGGATTTGAGAAATTTCTGATAACTGTGCCTTCAGGACATGTCTATGTCACAATATAGAATGTACCTAAAATTAATTATTCAGCATGGTTGAACTCAGTTGACATATAAGCTGGCCAGAGGTAAAATTATTTTTTGAAAAATGTATCCATGTAATTACATTTCTGCACACAAAAAGTTGTGGAGTTTTTCAGCACTGACTCTAAGAGAAATTATTTCAGAAACCTCTATTATATGATGATGTGGTTGTGGTATATAAGAAATCATAGCCCTCAGTTTATTACCTGGTGGACAAAGGTCTATTTTGGATTGAAAGGGAAAGGAAAAAACAAAGACAGGAAGAAAAGATACAAAGATAGAAAGGAGTAAAAATAAGAGAAACTTGTAAAAAAAGTCAATTGGAAAATTAGTTAAAGACAACAAATTATCACGAGGGAACAGTGCACAGTAAACATATATATATATAATCTGCAATTTTTAACAGACATTATTTTCTGCAGAGCTAAGCATAGATTAACATTTGAAATAGGAAATTATAATTTTTTTTAACATATTACCACAAGGGAAATTTCACAATCTCTGATGGTATTGCTGTCACCTAGAAAGGACTGTAACTCTGCAGCAATTGAAGTCAAACCTTTTGCTACCTCTATGGGCTATGATCCTGCTGGCCACCTTGTTTCTACCTGGTTTCTTAGGAAAAACTCAGAGCCAAAAGGACACAACAATGCAAATCTAAAGAAAAAGTAGTTAAGTAAACTAATTCAGCCAAAGACTCTGCTGGTATTTTTGCAGGTTTTAAAGTTTTCCTGAAACCAACCAATTTACCAAAATTTAACCCTCCATATGCTATGCAGTGGTGCATAGTGGGAGGATGAGACAAAAAAGGCTCAGGCTGAATGTAAAGAGAAGTTTTTAACTCATGAGGACAGTCCAGCAGAGGAGTAGGATGTCCAGGGTAGTTGAGCAGTCTCCATCCTTGGAGATGAGCAAGACCCAACTAGGTCAAGCCCTGAGCAACTTGGCCTGACCTCAAAGCTGTCCTAGCTTTAAGCAGGAGGCTGTACTAGAAACTCCTTATGGTCCCTTTCAACCTGAATTTTCCCATGGTCCTATAAGCCCACTTGTCTTTATCAGAAGCATAGAACTGGAAGCTTTTTTAGCTCATCTGCCAATTCTGTTTAAATGGAAGTCTAAGGACCTCTCATATGTTGGAAGCTGGAAAGAACAAAAGGCTCTCTGTTCATCAACAGTGATGTTTGCTGGAAACGTCCTCAGATCTCCCATGTAAAGTGACAGAATAAGACAGTGTAACAGCTTGACAGATACATGTCGTTTTCTACCTCTGATCACTGAAGGCATACAACCTGAAAATACATTTGTACCCCTAAAGGGATGTACCTCTAAAGGATACATCCTTGGAGCTAAATATATCATACTCAACCGTTTAATACAGAGCTTTGGTCTCCTAGCTGAACTTGAAGCAATGATATGAATTTCTGAACAGGATACTGTTAGTATTTTGATCACTTTGTATTGGGGTATGGTTCATGGCAGATAGTCTATCTGAATGGTCTCCCAGTTTTTCAGTCTGAAGCCATGAAGCTGATCCTAGAGCATGAAAAATAGCTCCCTTCTTCTAAGATAAATTGGATGTCTAAGAGGAAAAATCAAGAGGGCTTTCAATTTCTTTCATATGCACCAGTCGCAAAGATGAATCCTCACTTCAAACCATGGCTCTTTGAAAACTGTCCAAGAATAATAGGTCACAAATGTAGTGCTTAATTATACCTCTGGAACTTTTTCTTGTGCAGATGAAAAGTTATATATTATTTGCTCTCAAGTGATTTTTTTTTATAGCTGCTCATATGAAAACTACTGAAGCCTTGATTTAGAAATAATCACCACAAACATGTTTCTATGTTAATTCAGTTGACCAAAATTGGCATTATTTCGTACATGCTGTATTCATAGACAGTGTTCAGCCTGAAAAATAAACAAACCAGTTACCAGATAAAGTGTTAGACAGCATTTGTTTAAGAAAATTGAGATTTAAGGGAAATGGAGTCAAACTCCATGTATGACCCTAGGTATGCTGTTTAACCTCTTTGTGTTTCAGCTATCTGGCTGTAAACTGAAGATCACAGCAATATCTGCTTTCCTGTATATTAAATCTTTGCTCTGACAAGTTTACCAACTAAATAAGGAAGATAAAGGGCCCTTGAACATATCCACTTACAGGATATGCGACAAAATGCCATTGCTGGACTGCTAGATGTTGCTGTGATCATTAGTGCAAATAATCAAATAACATCCAAGTTGAACACTACTGTCTAATTCTGCAGCTGGACTTACATTTCACAATTTTTTAATGTCACATAGACATACACCCCTTTGGGAGTATGTTTAGAGGTTCAGTTTTTGAAACTGCTGCAGTCAGGAGAAATTACAGATCAAGCAATCTTCTGACTTGCTAGCTGAATAACACTTCTTTTGCATGGTTAGAGTAATTAAAAAGAAAAAAATGATTTCTGTTACAGAGCTTGAGTAAGGTGATTTCCTAATTGATCTAAGTAAATTGATGCAGATGTTAAATTTCACCTACCTATGTGCATGTGAAGAGCATGTAAACTCAGTAGATGAACCTTACAACATATATCACCTTCTTGGAGTATGAATATGTAAGGTTTTGACTGGTTTATTATAGTTTCTTAGAGAAAGGATTTTGAATACTCCAGTACTATTTTAGATTAGTTATTTGCCACCAGCAACCAATGGTTCCAGGGATTAGACATGCAGATTGAATTTTCAATTAAAATTAGTCCGTCTTTCAAAAACATCCTTGTCTGCAATCAAAAGCTATGGGTACAAAGGTTTTTCAACAGTCAGTGATTTTCAATATCAAATTCATCCTTTGATATACCTGAAATAAACAGCAGTATGCTAATGGTTATAAAAAATGCATTGAAATTTTGAATCTTTATCTTGATTCTGAGCTCAGGATAAAGAAGTAATATCAATAGAAGTTATTTCCTTTGCATCTATCAATTTACCCTTATTTATATTCAGAGCATAAATGCCTAATTTTAAAAGGGAATTTGCTGCTCCCACAAACCTTTTAATCGAACTCCTTTACACCACCACAGAGTATACATAAAATGAGCAACAGCTACATAGGGCTTGCAGTACTGCCCTCCCAATGTGACACACATCTGACCAAAGCGAAAATTGTTTTTAAAGTTTTGATGAACACCATGAAAGGGATTTACTATAAGATACAGGTATTTGAGAGGGAATCTGTTTCTATATTTCATTTTGGACACGAGCCACCACTTATGACAGTCTTTGATACTGTGAACATTTCCTCGGAAAAAGGAGAGAAATAAATATCTTTATGTTATACCTTTTCTCTCTCTGTCCATGTCAGGTGTCAATCAGATATTAAGGACAAGCACATGTAAAAAAATTTCTTATTATGATTTTGTAAATATATTCTAAAATACTGAAACCAATGTTATGTAAGTTGTAGTCCTCTCTCTGAACAGAATATAAAATATTGGGCATGTTAGAGACTTGAAAACAAAGGCAAAGAGTGATATAGAGACTAGATTGCTCTGAAAATGTAAAAGAAGGTCAACTTTTTTCATGTAAAGTAGAAGGATAGAATAACTGAAAATGTTCAAAAAGCATTATCTCTGAGATGGCACTAGGCATGAGCTATTTCAGTTCAAAGGCTATGAGTGGCTGAGAATAGAAGTATCTCAACTTCTGAACCATTATTCTGGGACTAATTGTGTATGTATCTATATCTAGGCATAAAAAACCTATGCAGTATAAATCAACCAAAAGACATCTTAAACATCTTCTCCACCTTTTTTATAATAATGTAGCTTATGTCTAAAAATACTTCATGGCACATTTTATTTTCGGAAAGGATCAAAATGTCAAATTGAGGAACAGTTTTGGTACAGATACTATTGTTTCCCTGAAATTAAAAAAATGCAAAGGTCTCTGAATAAATTAGCACAGTTACCATGGAAACATAGCAGGCAAGAAATATTTATAGTTGCTGCAAGCAATAATTTTGCAGTTTAATACTTTAAAATGTCAAGTAACACATAATCTCTAAAACTAAATAAAATTTTGTTTGTTTGTTTGTCAGAGTGTATATTCACAAATTTCTGTTAGAATATATTTTCACTTCTTGCCTCCAGAAAAAAACAACCAGACCCTTCACAAAAAATCCAACATATTCTCTGGTTGGCTAAAAACATTTTTCAGCTATAAAGACAAATAACATGATGTCAGACTTAGGTATGCTATTTTATATGTGTGATAATTAAAGTCAACAACTGCAGATTTTTCAAAGCTAATTAAGTAAAGAATCTTCTTGAAGGGTCTAAACTCTAACATTATTTGCAACTACCAAATACTGTAAATGTGTTATTCATAAATGCAACAGAGAAAGCATCTGATATTCCTATTAAAATGGGTATTTTTCTTAATTTGTTAATTGAAATAGTACCTTATAATAACATATAGGGAAGCACAGGGAAATTACCTCGGTATATATGATATGAGAGGTCTGATGAATTACTTATCCTCCTATGTCCATTCTTGGCTAAACCCAAAAATCTTACCAGGGAAACAACACAATTAGCTTCATTATCATAGAATCATAGAATGTTTTAGGCTGGAAGGGAACTCCAGAGGTCATCTTGTCCAACCTCCTTACACAAGCAGGGACATCTCTA
>VYZX01015263.1:840-13692 GCA_013401335.1 Brachypteracias leptosomus
AGTCAATGAGCCATGCACATGCTACAGAACCAGGCCTAGGAACTGAGCATGCTGGGGATGTTGGGGATGAAGGGAGGTTGAGGGAGGAACCTCTAGGAGAAAGTGTCAGAGTAAGTGAGAATGAAGAAATGTCAGGCAAGTACAGAGACCTCATTCTACTCAGCAGCTTTCTGAACTATATTTCTTGCATGGACTAACAGGATATGAGGTTGAAAAAATCATAGACTTTAGGAAGAATATTTTCCATTTTGAGTTTAAATGTAGACTTCCCTTTTTCACATCTTTGTTGTTATAACTGATAAAACAATTTAACATAATAAAATTGTTAAACACACTGATCATTTGTATTTAGCAAGGCAGGCAAATAAACTAGGCTGAAATGATTTAACAGATTATTGCCTCTAAGGCTGTAGTTCTGCTTCCCCAACTTTGAGTCATATATTCCTGCACCTTTCCATGCATAAATCATGGTTACTCTCTCCGTGAACCATTCTGTTTGCCAATTCAATAGGAAGCTAAGCTAGCAAAAATCCGAAGTGTGACCGTTATTGGGTCCAACACAATGAAGAATTGCATGGCCAGGAGTTGGCAAAGGTGGACCTACCCGCTTAGTATCAGCAGACTGGTAGATTGGTCTAGTTTTAGATGAGCTTGTTTAAGCCTTCTTTCTCTAGCATACAGATGAACTAGTGGTGCCAGGAAAACAAAGATTTCTAAGAATAGAGTTAACAGTAGTACCTATACAAGGAGATGGCTAGATAAAAGGGTGAGGATGACAATCACACTTAGATGTTCAGGACAGCCAGGCTGTATAGGCACTCTGAAGAGTCAGGAGAGCAAGTGAGTGGTCCCTCCAAAGGGTGATTTGAAGCACATACATTAAGAGCCTCTGTAGCATACACATTATGATAAAAATCACTCTCTAAAGAAAACTAGCTCTCTTTTGCTGATCCAGGAAGCTTAAGGAGACTAACCTCCTAACTTAAGTGTCTAAATGTTAGCCTGTGTGATATGCTCTCCAACATCTCTGAGAAATTTCTAACTGAATAAAAGAATAGAAAATCACAATCTTCTTAATATATGTTCAGATGAGTAAAGAATCTGAATAAGCTGGCAATGCAAAGTGATATGCAAAAGCACAAAGATTAAGATATATAATAATCTTAAACACACACATTCTCCTTGCACCAAATAAATGTGGTCAGAGAATTAATTTTTCCAAGGCAGTGCAGCCACAGGCCTTTCTTTGCCTGAAGATAGTATTGCAGTCCTTTGGCATCATTAGCAGTTTTACTACTTTTCTACTGGATACTTAACCTAAACACACATTTACNCCTAAACACACATTTACATCATTGTAAAAGGAATAGGTAGGAAATCTTTGTCACTCATCCTTTGTCACTTTGTCGATGTGATTGACCAAGAGGAGACTTAACTAAGCACTCATGAACAAATGGTCTGTGATTCAGGTGGTGTGTAGTGCTTTCATTTCCACTTACCAACAAAGCAGTGGTGTTGAAATTGCCAACAACCTCTTTGATTTTAGAAAAATAAACAAATAATTCTGTAATTTGCACAGTAAAATATGGCAGAATGTTTTTCATAATTTGCTTAAATCTTTTTCTAACTAACTGCATATGTTTACACTCCCTGTGATCTGTGCTTCAAAGTCTTGGAAAGCAGATGTGTGGAAAGACAGTAACAGTAAACAGTGACTGTAAAATGGAGGAGCCTGATGAAGCAGCCCAAACTGCTGCACATCAGATGGGACTGCAGCAGGTCTTACTTCCATTTGTTTCATAGATACTGTCTTCCAATAAAGATTGGAATAAATTGGTTTGTTATCAATCATATAATGACACTGTCAAAATTACTAGTTATAAATAGTGTCAGTAGGCTTTTTCTTCAAATTAAGTTAAATTTGTCAGTAAAGAGAATAATCACAGATATCAAAACCAAGAACTTTTAAGTCTTAATCCTATTGCTTTAGAAAACATAGCTTAATTTCCCTTGTTTCCTGTATATAAACCTAGAAAAAAAAATTAATTTTCCACATCCTCACAGATTTTACAAAAGTAATTAATGAGTATTTGAGAAGTTAGATGTACACTCTTTATTTTTTGATGCATAGAACTACTCCTACAGAAGAAAAACCCTTCAGAACACATCAGATGCAAAGATTCTGTGTTGTACCCAAGTCTCTGTCTTTGCACAGAGTATATTATGAAATTAAGACTTAGTTCAAACATTTGCCTTTGATTTATTTTTTTTTTCTTCTTTTGTCAAAGCTCATCCTCTCCTTTCTTGGACCAAAGGCATAATGCAGAATTGATACTTAGTTTTCAATCCCCAGAATAATCAGCCACACAAAAACTTCCAGGTCTTTTGAAAGCCAATCATTCTCTAGTGGGCATCAGCCTCAGGCAAGGATTAGAAAGGTTTGTTCCTAAATTAATAAGAGCACCTAGCAGTTTCTGTTTCTTCCATGCATAGTCAGCAGTGAAGGACAGATGTCTAATTTGGGTGACTTAGATTACCATTGGTAGGTCCGCCATAGTGTTTACAGGAATTAAGGTGAATAGTTAAAATATCATCCTAAACCCTGTTGGCTATTTCAAATATTTCTTTATACATGAAACTAAACAGACTTGATTTTATTTCAAATGTTTTATATTGGTTTTTGGTTTTGTGTTTTTAAAATAGAGGAATTATTTTGATGTCTACAACTTCAAAAATACTATTTCTTATTTAAAACTTTTTCTGTGAAACAGCAACAGTTGGTCTTCACAACTTCAAAATGGATGTGGAAAAGTACTATACAACATTCTTGAACTGTTAACTCTCATTAAATCTGCATTTTTATCACTATTTAAAAATGTCATTGGAGCATGCTGGGAAAGCATTAGGGAGAGGAATACCTTGAAAATTTATATAGCTCTAGATGTGTACAGCTCAAAAAGAGAAAAAAAATCACCATATTTATTTGCACAGGTTTTATTTCTATCATCTACTACCTGGGCAGTCAATTTCTTATTCTTTTGAAGTTAACAAAGTGATGATAATTAAACCTCACATTTAATTCCATTATTTGCTCACCTGCTCTGTGTCCTAGAATGCGTATGAGTTTCCAGAATATGTGAATTTGAAATACATCAGATAATTATAAGCTACTGAATATGGCTTTTCTGAGACATTCTTATTTAAAATCACAGAAAATAACATAAGTTACAGAATCATGCAAAATAAGGCTGCAAGAGAATTGAAGACATTATCTAGGCCTTTCCATGATCCAGGAGAGAGCACTAAATGTATGTGCCAGGAAATGCTCACCTTATAATTTTTATATTTACAGGCTTCTCAATTAGCTTTTGAGTATCTTCTGTATGGAAGAGTTTTCTAATATCTTACTTGTTCTTACCATAACTTAAACTTAATTCTTCCTGTTCTGTCTACACTCACAATAGAGAATGAATAATTATGATTCAGGTTTCTGTGTTTCTGGAATTTGTACTGTCTTCCATCAGAACTGCCTTGAGATACGTAACCACAGTTAATTCAATTTTTCTTTGTACTTTGTAGATCCTGTAGTCTTTTCTGACTTGCTAATGAGAATCCCATGTGAAACAATGTCAGTGCCTTATTAGAGTGAAGATACAGGGAGTTTACTCTTTGTTTCCTACCTACAAAGCTTTTTGTTCTCTGAAGTACAAGAAACTGTACTGCATGCAATATGCTTGTGTAATTCCTAGTAGGTGCTTAGAAGTCCCCATTGAATTTTGGACTTCATTGCCTTAGATGCTGTATGAATATATATTTCAGAAAAAAAAAAGCAACCATGAAAAAGACAACTAGACATAGAGCAGAAATTATATGGCTTACGTTGTGTATCAGGTCGGCAGTAGGGCTCAGAAGTTGCAAGTGAGCTGGTCTGTTAATATGTTATGCTCTTGTAGGAGGCAAAAGCCATGATTCCATTCTGCAGCCCTTTTCAAACTGATAGGAATATTTTCTCTGAAGAATAAATATCGGCAAAGATACACAGAGCTGAGTTAATGTTACTGAGATAACCTTAACATCTGCCTTCACTTTTTACTTTCTCATAATATTTGAAGTATAGTACAACATTCAATATACTTTCGCTCTCTGTCTTGCTTTTTAAAATTGTTTTCTGAAGGTGCCAAGCAATTAGAAGATAGTGAATGGTGAACAGTATGTAAACAAAGCCTCTAGATCATATTTAATATGAGGCACAATATTCCACCAATCATTATGTGAAATGATTTTTAAGTTATGAGAACACTCTTCCTAGGAAGTTGAGAAGCAGTAATGAAGACATATATTCTGGGGATAAACTCTTGTCAGATTGCTGCTGAGAGCAGAGCAGGGGACAGTGCTGAGAGGTGACTGGGGCAGGGCTCAGGCCAGGATGCTAAGTTGTGCAATGGGACAGAGAAATGGAGAAAGCTGCAGTCAGGAAATGCAGAGAGCAGAAGCTGGAGGCAACCCACGGGACTTAGGAGTTGCACTGTGCCATCAGAGTGATCATCTTTAATCCTATAGAGAGGTATTGATATACCTCCTGGCAATCATCAGATTCCTCTCTCTTGATTCCAGCCCCGTGCAAACAGAGCATCCTTTCTAAGGCTCCATCTTCTGCCGTCTGCCCTGCTTTCTTTATTCTCTGCTGCACTCTCAGGGAGGTGCTGACAACATTTCACAGAAACTTAGTCAGAGAAAACACTTCTCTGACCAGGGTTGAAAAAGATTGGAAGGAGTTTGAGCTGGTGCCAGAAAGGAGATGTGTCATTTTAGTATAGAGAGTTACTGTAAGATATCTGAAGTTAAATCTTTTCATTTTTGAGCAGACTTTCTCAAAGGATTTATTTAAACAAAAATCTCTAAGCAGAAATGGATGTCTTTACTGAAAGCTGAATATTTATGTTATTGTCCTTTCTACTCAGCATTTTGCTTTCTCAAGAGTTCAGAGAAGATGGCAAATCCTTTGATGGGAGATCACTTACTATAGAAAATGCAGGACGTGATGCTAAAATGAAACATGTTCCTTACTAATCTAAACCGCAAAGCAAGAGCAGGGGGAGATTTAAAAGACTCCTGAAATTGCAGTCTTTTATACAAAGAGTTGTCATGCTTGTTGGAATCTAGAGTTGTGAACCTATTGATTCAATAAAAACACTAAAATCTGGCTTACTGCCAAGAGTTAGCAGTAAGATGTGGAGCAAACCAGGCATATGCCTCTCACCTGAGGCATGACAAAGACTATAAAGTTGGGGTCTTATCCACCAGATCTAGGCCATATCCTAAGAGAAACAATCTGTAGTGGAAATGTTGTTAGACCACTATTTTACAACTAATGCTGTTGTGATCATATCTGAATAGTAAAACATTAAAATAAACCTAAAAAAAACAGGTTTGCAGCACAAAATATGTCCTATTTAAAAAAAAATAAATCTGAATTAGTGGAACTTGTTATGAATTTTTTTATCCCCACAATTCATGTCTGTGTGAGTTTGTATTTTAAAATGTTAGTTCTATGACTATGCACAGGTAAGAGGAAAAATGTTAGAAAAAAAAAGACTTTTGTTTTTTACAGATTATAAAAGTTGCAAAATCTTCAACATTTTCATTGCTATTCCTTGACAGGGTACCCACATTTTGAGCAGTTTCTTATAGCTCTCCATTCATACGAAAGAAAATCTGTTCTATCTAGAGATCACTAACCACTGATGTGGTTTTCATATGAAAAATCATCATTTTAAATATACAAAACTCTTGATTTGGTGCAGTCTCAAAATATAATTTGTTAATTCTTTCTTGTTTTTTCCCTTATGAAGGGAGAGATCTTCTCACAGAAAGTTTTTAAATATCTAGTGATGTTTCTTTCTGTTGCTAGAAACACTTCTGAAGTTTGAAGCATCTAAAATGTCAAGAAAGATGCTTGCTCATGATTATGTTTTAAATTTTTCATAATTTGCATCTAAAATGCATGTGGCAGAAAAATTCCGGCTAAAAAGAAGCCCATATATATTAGGAGTACAGTTGAAGGTGTAACATGGTCATTGTGGATCGTGTGCTCAGAAAGAAATTCTATAAAAAGATGCTGTGAAATGACTTCAGAAAATATAACGCTATTTTAGTAAAAGCACATTTATTTGCCCCAGAGTTTAGAAAGAGAGGTTCTTCTGGATCTTCTTTCTATTGCAAAACTGTTGTAAAAAGAAGACCATCTTTTCCAATAGCAGCAAGACAGTTTCCTAGACATGGAAGTGTAGGCATCACAGAAAAATACAGAGGACTGTATTAGCTTCTGTAAAATCCCGAAAAGGTAGAAAAGTTCGTGTTATGGACAGCAGCTCTTTACATATTTTCACATGTAGAGATTTATATTCTGTTTGTCACAATACTTTCTATAGATAAACAAGTTACATAAATTACCCATTACTTCTCCAGATCAAAAAACTATTTGCTGTGTCCAAGTAATGCTACTGTTCCTCAGAGGAGTAGTGTTACATTATTTAACGAGAGAATGAAGCAGCACTTGCTCTTAAAAGGACTGTTTCTCATTTTCTGACATGGGTTCAAAAGGAAACAAGGTTATTTTTCACAGGTGGCCTTCAATATATCAAAATACATGTCAATTTCTGAGAAAGGAAATTCATAAAATAATAGAAAGACAATGAATTGTCATTAAAACTATCAAATCAGTCTGTTTAGTCTATCTTTCCTTTTCTATTTTTAACACTTCTCCTTTATAGCCAAGATAGTTAAATTGGAAACTTTATTGTAAGTCAAATGTTAAAATTTCAATTAGGTCTTCTTACTTTTCTGTGTAATAGATTCCTCAGTAACATCCAAAATCTGCCACTAATAGCAAGATGCAATAACAAGTTGACTCAAAATATGTTTTCATTTCTGACTGAATTCCTCTTCTTGTTTTGTTTTATGTGAACTGAAGACAATAACAACAACAAACCTAAGGTGACTGTCCATGTTCACAGTAGCAACAGGCTTCAAATGCTCTAGTTCTGTGGTTTTCATTATACAATACCTGAAGAACGTAGAAGTAGTGTTTCAGGAGTACACAACATGCTTACAGTGTCAAAGAAGAGCAATAACTCTATATAACCAATCCATCATCATTTACTTAAATTAATTACAATTGTATTACCAGGTTGTGGCAATTCAGATCAAAATCTCTTTTATCTCTCTATATCCACTATATTGCATATCTGAAAAATGCAGAACAAAAATGCACAGTACTGTATCAAGTGCTGCTAAGCAAAGACTGCAAGAAAAATTTTGAATACAGAGAAATTGCTCTTGAAACCATCACATTTTTTATATGGCCACATGATCTGTACTAAAATTCCTGAAGTTAATATTTCCACCCACAGTTTGAACTGCTTTATCTAATAATTCACCTTTTGTAGAAAATGCAGACTTATTTTGCTTTCTAATGGCATAATCTTGAAAACTAAGTTTTTGTTAGGTATTGTTTCCCTTTCAATCAAGACATTAGAAGGTGTAAAATACTAAACTTGAGAATTTTTAATATAGAGATTTAAAATGCATAATTGAGATAAATGCAAAGATATGTACAGTGCAACTTGTACCAAGGAAACTGATTCTTATATGTATTGTCTTTCAAGTTCATACATGAAACTTTTTAATTTTCCCTATATTGACACTCTTCCTGTGATTGATCACTGCATATTGTGCACCTGGAAAGTTATACCACAAAACACTACGATTCTTAGTAGTATGGTTTGGAAGGACAAATAATCAGGTTTATAAACAGTTATCTCTAGTTGCTTTTTTAGAATTGAGATGACACTGGCAGCTATGAGAATTAGAGTAGCCCTTGAAGACTACACAAGCACACCACTGCCTAGTATATCATAAGCACAAAGATCATGTAAAGCTAGCAGTGACTTGCCTCCTAGTCCTTGCATCATCCCTGATTGCAGGCAGCAATCTAGGCCATTGTGTTTGGTTTAATAAAAAAAACTAAATCAAGTTTCTAGTCATTTTTTAGTTCTAAGCAGGGCCTTTCCGCCTGGATTAGATATTGTTTGACATCTTCCTGACTCTGTAATATAAGAATTTTTACTGAGCATGGTATCATGGTCCAACAACAATGGAAAACATGATAAAGAACTTTTGCAAGTACCAATTTTAGCTTCACGCAGCTGAAATGATGAAAAAAATTATAAGTGATTAAACAGCTTAGTTCTGGATCATCTTGAGCACAGACATGGAAGTTCTGAAGCAACTGTCTGGTCATCTTTAATTATTTCAGTAGAAACTTATCTATCCCATATTCAGCACATCTTGTTAAGAACAATTTATTAGGATAATACTAGCCATATTATTTTCCAGATTGATTATCTTGAACTTTTTATGTGTTATGTATGCATATAGTTGTTTCTCAACTACAGAAGAGAGTAATAAAATAAAAAATCTTAGAAAGAAAATCCATACTCTGTGTTAATAGGTATTCTATTTAAATGTGTAACACAATATAGTTTAAAAACACTATTTCCATCTTACAGTTATGTTCTGAATGTTTACGATATAGTATTGTCTGCTTGTGCATTTCAAAGTGCCAGTCATTTATATGAAACAATAGTTGGACAGGTTCTAGATATCTACAGCTGCTCAGGAGTATTGAAAATAGAAAATATTCTGTCACCATCACCTGGCCTTTTTCTTGTATGAAGTATTTAGATTATAAGAAATGCAATACGTTGGTGAATGCCAATACATTTGCACATGTTTAAAGTATAAATAAGTGGGCTATCGTGAAACAGCACTTTTCTGAAAATCCATAGAAAGCTACACAGCTCAGGTATTTAAACATATGCTTCCATAAATGCCTACACTGCTAGTAGTGTGACAGGCTGCTATTGGAAAGAAAAAAATAAACTCTTTTATTCTGATGTCCTTATTATTATTTCACTTTTTTTTTTTTTTTAGTTTATTTGCAGTTTCACAATAGTTCACAGAGTCTGGGGAACAATAAGTGGTCCTTCAAGAGAAGGAACATGGTAGCAAAGAACTCTTGGATACTGCTTTTCTCATCTGTGCATCCATATAAGTAATGCCACTGTATCCTATAGCAATTGGTTTCTTTTAGCACACTGCAAGCTGTCTTGCCTGCCATTTTGCCATTTTCTCTTGAAAACAGGAGGTTTTTTTAATTCCCTGTAGATTTTTTGTGTTTATGTGTCTGGAGGGGGCAAACACATAGGAAGGATAGGCTTGTATCATCAAGATGCTGTGTTGCCAGCTCTCTTCTTCCTCAGGCCAACACCAAACTCAGCAACATCCCCTCAGCATACCTTCATCTTTTATTATTCTTCATCTCTTTGTTCTTCTCTGTCTCAAATCAGCCAAAGGGGAACACACCACTGAGAGAGAGCTCAGCAAGCTGCCTCCAACAAGAAGCTCCTCCAACTGGCCCCGAGAGGAACTCTCTTCTGCAGGAACTCTTTTCAAACTGATCAGCTCTTTGTTGCTTCTTTTCTCTTCTGTTGCTTCTCTCCAACCAGTTCAATTCTTGGTTCCTCTCAGACTGATATGGTTCCTGGTTGATATATCTCTAGCCTTACCCACCACCTCAATGACAATCACCTGGGGGAAGGCAGGGTCCACACAGGTGGGTCGGATTCTGCCTCCAGGGCCCTGGGGAACCACTTGGGGAACAAAACACACTGCTGGGTTGTGACTCATCCATAGCTTAACTCCAACTCCGGGCCTGCAGCCCTGGCCCCAGCACTTCAGATGCTCATGTTAAATACTTTCCCTTATCCTAACTCCAACCAAAAAACCCACATTGTCATATACTGCATTTATTCTGTTTCTGTATAATGGCAGAATGATTATTACTACAGGAAACACAGAGTAACAGTTAAAAAGGAATTGATATCCTCTCTGTTCAAAGTACATCTGGGATTCCATAACAGCTTGCTATAAGTGGTTTACTCTAAATTGGCACTGTATTTAAAAATTTAGAGATCTCTACTCTTCAAGAAATTCTCAGAGGAGTAAAGATTTTACCGATATATTAACTGATCTACAATCATATTCTGAAAGGCTCAGATTATATGTGAAGTTTTAAGATTAATTATTGTGTTAATTGAAGTCCTTGTCACCCTGAAAATGAAAAACTAGACCATTTACTTGAAAAAGGGATTTTTTTAAAACTTACTTTCCAGAAACTTGTATCTTTCAAATACTAATCATCATCTAGATTACCATGCTATGTTACTCCTAATGTAGCTGAAAATGTAGTCTGGTTTATAGCTCCTGAAGATAACAACTAATCACAATGTCTCTTTGTCTTCCCTGTAGTCTACTGTGATTTTTAATGGCTCAATTATTGCTCTACTTCTTGGTCTACTGAAACTGTAGAATGTAATTTTATGAAACTCGGCAAATAGCCTTTGTTTCTTATACACTTTGTATCATTCTGCCTGAAAGAGAATATTTCAATGCAGCCTTCTCAACTTCTCCTTAAATACACAAATCTATTTCTGAAATAGATTTCTAATGTAATAATGACACTTCTACATATTATTTTTGGAAACTGTATTTGTTAACTTTAAAAATACTGTGCTTTTCTTTTTGACTACCTATGTACAAACATAAAGACTAATTGATTTCTTATGACACCTGATAAAATCCACATTTGATTTAAGTAGCCCCTGGTTTTATTTGAGGTGGGATGAATTTGACTTTAGTGGTTTCAGGTTCAAAATTCACCCCAAAGAATTCACTTCCGAGAAACTTCACCTTAGTGTCTTTGTAGACATTATTTTTAAAATCTTTGCTTAAATTGCATAGGTGGGCCATCTCAGCTGAAAGCCACAGTGCATCTAGTTCTGGGAAAAATAAGAAAAAAGGTCAGAAAATGTTAAATCACAGCCAAGAGAAAGAGTATTTCCATTACCAAAAAGTCTTCATAAATTACATTCTGTCATAATCTTTGTGTAGTAGTAACTGTCCAGTAACTCTCATCTCTTAGTTCTCAGAAAGACTTGTACTTTCAATAAATAGATTGCAAATCAAATTATACATCAGCCTCTAGGAATTAGGTATTAATTACATTAAACAAATATATCATTGGCCTACTAATTCTTGTAAGAGGCAAAAAGTGATTGATAACAATGATTTTTTTTTCATTTTAATGAGAAGCTTTTCTCTGCCTTAAATAGCAATAGAAAGATTAAGATTTGTCTAATCATGAAAGAAGTTCTGGTTCACGGCATCTTATGTTTGTTGTCTTAGAGTGAATGTAGCAGAAGAGTTTATTTTCTCTGTCTTTTTCTGTAGAACTGTCTACTTATTCCCATCATCCAAAGTGCTCTGCAGACAAATACAAAATGTCTTTCAGAGAAGCCATGTGACAGTCTTCTTGGAGTATTGTATTTCCCTCAAGGGAAAACCTTTCAACATCAAACTGTTTGTAGTGTCATATGAAAATGCTTGGATTTTCAGTGAAAGTAGAAACTGAAAAGAGAGCATTTTTGACTTGAGTTATTCATTCAAAAAGCAGAAGTAACACAGTCCCAATGAAACATACTAGCTCTGTGACATGCCAGCTGAGTTCAGTCTCAACTGCCTGATGGCTTGTGTTCTCTGAAACAATGCCCCTCAAAGTGGTTTGATTTCTGGAAAAAGCCTCAAGAAAAGCTACTCTAGCTGTTTGGAATTGCTAGCACAGGGACCACTTTTTAGCCAAAATATGAGTGAAAAAAAAGAATATGACCAGAGGCAAAATACACGTTCAAGGAATAGTGTATTTTTCTCTAAAGTTCACTACATTGTGACAGTGTGTATCCGTACTGAAAGTAGCAGCAATTTTAATATAGTGGGTTTGTGACTTAATCATTGTCATGAGCTCTCAAACATATTTTCTCTGTTACTCTCATAAGTATCAGGAAAATCTATAGTCAATGAATGTAGCCTTTGTCAAAACAGAAGGTTTTCTTATGAATATTTTATTTTCCAGGATACTAGCGGAGGGGTAGAAAGAAATATAAAGTGAGAAAAATATCTCTGGAACCAAAGACAAAAGACTCAACATTGGACCACTCACATTAGAAGTTCAAATTTCATCTTCGCTTAATTATAGACAAGATCTGTATTATTGAATATTATTGAATATTTTAAAGACTTGAGTAAAGCCTTTAGCACTTTCTCCAACAGCATTCTGATTGAGAAGCTGGCAGCTCATGGCTTGTACAGGTGTATTCTTTGCTGGGTTTAAAACCAGCTGCAGGGCCAAGCCCAGAGAGTTGTGGTCACAAGTGGTGTTCCCCAGGGCACAGTTCTGTGGCCAGTCTTGTTTAATATCTTTATCAATGATCTGGATGAAGGGATCAAGTGCACCTTCAGTAAGTCTGTAGATGACACCAAATTGAGTGGGAGTGTTGGTCTGCTTGAGGGTAGGAAGGCCCTGCAGAGGGACCTGGAAAGACTGGATCAATGGGCCATGGTCAATTGGATGAGGTTTAACAAAACCAAGTGCCAGGTCCTGCACTTTGGTCAAAACAACCCCATGCAACGCTACAGACTTGGTGATGAGTGGCTGGAGAGCTGCCTGGCAGAAAAGGATATGGGGGTGTTGGTTGACCGTCGGCTGAACATGAGCCATCAGTGTGCCCAGGTGGCCAAGAAGACCAACAGCATCCTGGCCTGTATCAAAAGTAGTGAGTCCAGCAGGAATAGGGAAGTGATTGTGCCCCTGTACTTGGCACTGGTGGGGCCACAGCTTGAGTACTGTGTTCTGTTTTGGGCGCTGCAGTATGAGACATTGAGGTGCTGGAGGAG
>VYZX01015276.1:2445-20508 GCA_013401335.1 Brachypteracias leptosomus
TCCAGATTTTTCTAATTTAAAAGCTGTTTAGCAAGGGTAAAGACATCATTCTGTATCCCCTTCAAATTTTCCACATTTTGGTTTTCAATGTTTCTCCCAAGCTTCTTTGTTTAAAAGATGCTTGCTGGAATACTGTTGTTTTTATTGCACATAAGAGAAAAATGTAAAGGTTATGATGTTCAGCTGAAGTGAATCAATCTGATATATATTAGGTGAAAACAATGGTGAACCCATCATTAATACATTACTTGTAATCATACAGATGGTTATGGCAATTTTTAAATTTATGCTTAAAAAGAAAACAAATATACTCCCTAAGTGTAGTATCAGATGATTAAGGTGATTGAAGAGGATTAAAAATTCTATTTTTTAAAAAAGTAATCAGGCAGGTTCAGAATCAAATGGGTTTTTTCATACCCTTAAAACAGATATAATTTGAACCTACAGCCAAGCCCTTGTTTACTTTTAAACTTTCATTTCTGATACTTATGCTATTCTCAAGAGAAATGACAAAGGTTTCGTTTTCAACCACATTAAGTAAATCTACCTTTAGGTGTTGTTTACATCTAGCATATGAGATCCAGAGGTTTCATTCTGGATAAGATGTGCCTGAGGCATTTTAAGTTAAATTTTTAGTAGTGTAGGATGAGCTCTAAATCAGTTTTTACCTCGTTGCATTTATGCTTCAAATGCAGGCAATGTGAATACTTCACCATATATTTGGATCTCTTCATACTGGAGTTATCTTCCTATTTAGAGCACTTTATTGGTTAATATTTACTTCTCTACTACCCCTAATATATGTATTATATTATATATATATGTGTATTATAGATATATAATTTTTTTTAGGAAGATTTACATTTACCCATGTATCGTATATATCTGTCTTGGCTCAGAGAAGCAGTCTCTCATCTTCTGCTTGCACCTTTCATCTTCCAAGGAAGGAAAGAATCTGCTGCTGCAATTGCGTTTCTTTCTGAGGAAACACAGCTGGTCACTGTCCTGAGGCATAAGGTAGGTGCTGGGCAGGATCTGCTCCCAAGGCTGATTTGCCCATTTGTGTGAGCACGAGGGTAACAGAGTAAAGAGAGTTATCTTTTGCTAGTAATTCCTCTTCATCTGGTGGAAGGCCTAGTCAGGCTTAGTCTTAATAGGGTTTATACAGACTCTTAGTAGTAATCTGCATTCTCAGACAAAAACACAAGATACAGCAAAACCTCTTTTTTTCTTTTTAAGAAAAAGAGCTGCTATCTTCTGATTGAGAAGTCCAATGATGCTTTTAATTAGAAACATATCTGTGCTGTTGTTGTTTCTAATTTTCCACTATTTAATTTATTCTCTAAGAGTTTCTTTCACCTTTCTGTATCTTATCACCTAAAGAAGTGTTCCTTCTCACTTCAGGCCTTTAGCACTTGCACGGTTTCAAATTCAATGTTACAAATGAGAGATTGCACCTTCAGGATAAAAATAAAGGCAAGGTTATAGCATATAATTATATTATTAATAATATATTTATTTATTTAATATATTATGTTGATGTACAGTGTAAAATTCTGTATAATGAAACAAAAGCATTTAAAACATGAGAAAAAAGATGTATTTATATAAAATTGTATGTTTCTGTTACGTATACTTTATACATATTTCAACATTCACATATATAATGATTATTTGTTTCAAATTTTTTTTTCCTGCAGTTTTCATGATATGAATTTTTAAAGCATTCATTGTCTGAACTCTTGATTTTACCGCATAATTTACTTTAGACCAATTCTTACTGAAGTATTCATTAATTTTCTTGCTTTGAAGACAGGCAAACAATTCTTTTTACAAAAGGATGTGAAAACTACAGACCTATATTCCTTTAAATTAGTGTAAGATAGTCAATAGGGGTTACGGAGCTGAGAGAAAAAACAGCTGCTACAACTGGGAGGAACACAGATGCTTAAAGAAGGCGAGATGGAATTTAAATAGGACCAGTCTGAACTTTCAGTGGCACTGCTCGGAGCTAGGATGTAGTTCAGCTGTGATGGGAACCTGTGTAAGCACAAAACGGCTTGGAAGACAAATTATTTTCTTTAGTGCTGAGCACAATAGACCCTGGTCCAGTGAAGCAAATACATATGCTTAATCTATTAGTTCCTTTAAAATCAAGTAACAATTTGTCTCCCTTGTTACTATTTATTTGTTGTTAGACTTTTTTTTCTTTTTAAAAATCTGATTACTTCATTTCACTTCCAGTAGCTTATGGAATATGAAGAGTTGTCATCCTACAAATAGTAGACAGTATTACTACTAAGGAAAGTATTCCTTTATGTGAGGTATACAGATTGTAAACCACTCAATGAGTATTTGGACTAAAAGGGTTTTTTAAGCCTAACTTATTAAGTTATTGGTATAGTGACTTTCCTTAAGGGAATGTGTATGTATATAACTTCTTGGTATGGTGTAAAAACATGGCACCTTCTGTCAGTTCACATTAATGAACACCATATGGTTTACTTTGGTGTCTCTTTCCAGATGGATATATGCTGTTTAGCATATTGCAAATATTAGCCTGAAGTGAAAAAAACAACTCATTAGAATGATCTTAAAAATAAAGATATTGAAAGAAATAGAAAACATACAATTTCCTCCTAAGACAACAAAGATGGTATAAACAAGCAAACAAAAAATAGATTAATTTGGGATAATAGAGAAGATGGAGAGAGAAATTAAAAAAGAAAATTTTCCTTCATTTTATTTGTGGAAAGAGGACAGGACTTGAAAAATCAAACAATAGGTCTATATGTGATATATGTAGGAACTTTTTCAACAAAACCATCTAAAAGAGGTTTCATTTATTTATTCATAGCACATGTTTTAAAGAACTGTATAGTCTCCATGCTTACAAGATCACTTGGGTATGGCCAAGCCAAATTTAGCTCAGGAAATTTCACATTCACTGAAATATATGGTCTGAGATTTCCAAGTAGAGCCAATTTTAATGATAGTGTTCCAGCTTTTTAATAGAACAGTTCAATGAAATCTTAAGGTATAGTAATGGCTGGGAAGGAAGAAAAAATAAAAATGCCCCCAAAAAATCTTTACTGACAGTCCCTTAAATGGCTGAAGGAGAACAGACAAGAAAAAATTAGATCAGAAATAGGTAATAAATAATACAGAATGTAATGCTTTTACTAAAACAATTTTTCACTAGAAAACACTCTATTCTATAAAATATTTTTTGATCTGTGAGACCATATTCAAATTCTTGAAAATAGAGTGAATTATTCTTTATTGCTTTGCAAGATAGTGACATTTTGGGTTTATGCCTTCTTAGAAGGCATCAGAACTCTACATTCAGCATCTCATTTCTTGTTAGCAATCTCTTTTATACATTAAAATAAATTAAAAAAAATCACAGGAAATGGTAGGAACAACCAGTACCTTTTCTGTAGAGAAATATTATATAATAGTTTTAAAAATTCTCTTTTCTACACTAGTTTCTAAGCATTTCTTTTACATTGTTATTGGATCATGGCTTGAACCCCAAGCTCTGAATGCTGGGCTTTGTCTCTGTTATTAATTCTAGCAATCCAATGATACTATGAAGTAGTAACTTAATTTAAATTATGAGATACTCCAAATAATTCTATCCTAAAGTTTCTTGAAATGTCTTCTCTATATGTATTTTAGACTGTAAGTCTGAAGAGCATGTACTATGCATTTTTTAGACATCTATTATGCAAGTGGAGCTTTTACTAAACAAAAGCAATATGACAAGGTGCTACAGAGATGGAGTTACAATTTAGATATATGCATATCTAGTATGAGGATACCTTCTGTCAAAAAGGAAGCTGCTTAGGGCAGTGATTCCTCTTCTTCCAAGTCCTCCTCTAGCTTTGCAAACTTGAAGTACCTGAGCTCTCAAGACTGCATGTAAGAATAGTTTCTGTGGAAATACAAAGTGTAAATATACCAGAAACCTCTTTTTTATTGGACATTTAGCTGAACAGTATATTTTGAACTTAAATAACCATGGAAAGGGGAGGGAGTTATCTTGGTAATATATGCAATTAAAATTTCTCACCTAGGTGTTTATCCTCAGAGCTTTCATTTTGCATAAACACATATTTTCCCTTTTAGACAATGTCATTAGAATTCTCCTGAAAAAATATTCTAACCCAAGTAATACTGTTCATTCATCTCAAATTCTGAAGGGACATTTGTAACAAAATATTAGCAGAAATTCAGGATGATATAAGACATGAAAAGTTTGGTTCACATGAAAGAGAATTCTCCAAAATGCTTCCCTGCCCCCTGGCCTGGAAAAGTGAAGTAGAAAGAAACTACTTTGCTTTAACAGTAAGAAAAATAAAATGTTTGCAATAAAGTGGAAGTTTTTTGCCTAGAGTGTCAAACAAAATTAATCACAGCAATAGGGGTGTCAGCATACTGTGTAACTTAAGATATCATGTACTGATTGATATAGCTGCATTCAGAGCATGGAAATGCTTTCAGTCATCACTGTTTTGGCTGTAATGAGCATCTGTGTGTGTGTGTGTTTGTGTCTCTGTGAGTGTATATATTAGGGAGAAGCAAAGCTAGATAGATGTAGACAGTGAAATATTCTTCCATTGGAAATCTGTGAAAAGCTAAGATTGAATAATGCTATTAGTTCAACATTAGGATTCATAACATATTTCATTTTCATTTCAATACATAAATTGTATGTTATACAAATTTCAGAGAAACTACAGGAGCTCTATGATGTACATGACCCAGCTACCAGTTGCTGAGTCTTCTGAGGTCTATTGACTTAGTCATTAATGGAGACAGCAATTGGCACTCTCAATAAAATGAAAATAATGGAAATTTTGAGTAGTTTCATGTCAGATGCCCACCAAATGAGGTTGAACATGTTACTGATAATTCACCCAGATAGACAGTGGCATTTTTCAGTCTGTCAAAGAGAAATAATGCTATCCTCAATAGAATATCAAAAATGTTTAAGGTGCATAAAAGGTAGATCTGTTTGGGTCAATTTAACCAGAACAATGACATCTTTTCAAAAGGATTTTTAAGTCAAGTTGTAAACCAACATATTTGTCTTAAAATTATGAAGCAGCCATTTTTACTCAAAATAATCCAGGGGTTTTCTTCAGTGTTCATCTTTATTCCAATTTATTCCTTAAATTGAATGTGTTAATCTTTATCTCTGGTGATTTTCTTTGACAAGAAATTAATTTTTATTCTTGAACTATGTTCTATTGCATTCTAAATCTAGATCCCACTCCTAAATCCCTTGCTCTGTTTTCTTATGATAAGTTATTACTGTTTGAATGTATCCAGCTTTGTAGCTGTTATTTTAAAAATATACATCTGCTGTCTTTGAACATATTTTCCCTTTTTTGGTTATTTCCAAGGACATGTTTGACTGTGCTGTCTCATTATTGGATTAGTCACGAAAATTGCATGTTACTGGAATTTTGTAGATTTCTACATAGTATGTAGGCTATGGCTTGCTGAAGTGTTTGGTTTTAATAAAGTGGTGGAATATTTCATTTCTCAGCAGACATTACTTCTTTTTAATCAGGTCCAGAGTGAGAAGCATTGCTGAATGTTTGACATGCATTATTGTATATTTTTCTAATTTAAGAAATATGAAAGTCAACAGGCTATAACATTAAAACTCTCTACTTTGGAACTTTAGGTGTAAGTCAACAGTAATTGTTTTTATGTTCCTTACTAGTGACCTCATAACCTGGTTTAGGAGACAGGCCTTTTTAAAGAGACATAGGGGCTTTTTTCTTTCTCTTTTTGTTTTTGTCATTTTGTGGTAAATATAAGTTCAAGTGTCTACCTGTTCAGTCTTTCCTTGTGAAGCAGTGTTCTTTTCAGATACCCTCATGCTTTCTGCCAAGAGAGAGAATGTAAGAAAGAGTCAAAGAAAAGAAACACTTCTGTCTGATGTTCTTATGTCTCATGTGAAGTGCCTAGACCAGGAGTATTCATTTGCATTGTACTTATTTATTCCTGCAACCACCTCAATGGATGGGTTCTGTGGTGCTTTAGTAATGGGGCTATTACAAACCCTGTGCTAAATTAAATTCAAGGAACTGATTCATTGCAAAGACTATGAGATTAAACTGAGGCTGCTTACTCTGGCTTAAAATTTCAGCAGCTACTTGTGTTAGTAAGAACTCAGAGAGCATTTTAAGAAACAGGTAATAAAATAAAACTTTGCAGTAGGCTAAATCAGAGGTTAAAAAGGTGTTGAATAATATTATCTGTATCAGTCAACTGGTGAATTGTGGTTGGTGACTTTGTGCATGAAGTTGCAGCAATGGAGCAACAGGTACAATGCAGTACCTTGGGTGGCCTTGAAATAAGGAATAAGGTAGAAATAAGATCAAAGAAAAAGACAAATTTAAATAGAGAAATCTTTTTTTTTTTTAATCCCAGGAACCCAAGGCTTAATTTTCCAGAACGTGTTTCCCAGAATTGGCTCTAAAATTATTCTGAAATCCACTTTAAAAAAAAATAAATATAGACGAACTATAGAATAGGATGTAAGCTTCTTTAAAAGACTTGAATACTTCTTAAGACCCAAGAAAAAAGCTGTAATACCAAAACTAAACATTTAATTACTCCTTTGATTACCAAGCCCAAATCAAAGCAGAAAGCAGACTTTGTTTTAAAACTAGTTAGTATCACAGATTATATATTTCCAGATGGTTATTGCCAAGTATGAGCTGATAAAAGCTTATTTGCAATTAAAATCAGTTTTCAGATGTACTTCGTACCACCTGTTACTTTAATGATCTTTAGGGTAACTACCATTTCAAGAGGTTTTGAGCTGATATAGCAAACTTTGTAAGCTACCAATTTATTTTCAGTAAGCCTGGTTTGGACATCATTGAGCTATATATAATATTTAATTTCTCATAGAAAGTGTGAAGATTTTAAACTGTATTAAGTGATTTGATAAGTGCAGTTTTAACTTCAGAATCTTAGAGCTAAGAATTTTGAAAGTATTCCTAATGACTAACACTGCTGAAGGTGATAAGGGAACTTCTGCTGAAACCAATTTATATTTGAAAATTTTGTCCTGTTTTTTGGATAATTAAATAATACTCTGAAATATCTTTTGTTGAAAAATGGAATGGAAGTATCAAACTTTTTAATAGAATTTCCTTTGCAATTTATTTTGTGAATGAGGCACAAAGCAGTCCCATGTAGACTAAATATGCTCTGTCGGCTTTTTAGGGCATAACGCTCTTTTCTCACTGACAAGTGTTCAGGGACAAAATGACCCTTCTATTATTTTTATCCATTTTTGCCTGTGCAACACTTTTAAAAATCTCCCAAAAGTTTTAAGAATTCCCAGGATTTATCATTAAAATTTATAGAGGTGATGTACTGTATTTTGTTTTATTTTATTTTGGGACCATGCTGATGCTGAAAGTTTAGTTCTCTGAAAAAAACCCAACCCAAACCACACCACTAAAAAGGTTTAATGTAAAAGCTTCTGTACCTGGGTTTTCCTTCTTGTACTAATTTCAGTGTATTCTATGTATTGTTCTGTTAACTATTCCTTACTGAAGCTTTGATTCTGTGAATGCTATCATTCAAGCCTAACTGTTGATAGTAGTATAGGGTATTCTTTATCCTCAGAAGGAAAAATATGACCTCAAATGCAACTCAAACAGAGGATAAATTAGCGATACAAATATGCTTGTAGGAATTTACAGTTGAATGTTTAGTTTTAGAGATTTGCTTCCCAAGCATTGATAAATACATCAGGAAAAGTTCAAAAAAATGATCATTGTTCCAGTTATTTGATTTATCACACATACAGAGCCACAATGTGGTTATGATATTGCATGGCTGTTTCAGGAAAAATGCCAGGGTCACAGATGTTTATAAATAGTTTTCTACTTGTGTCTGTGAAAGGAAAAGCTTATTTTTATCTGAAGTGATATTTTCAAGGTTGCAAACAAAGCTGTCAACCCAAAATTTTATAGCATTAAAAAATTAACACTATAATAAAAGAAAATGTTTATTAACCTTATCATCTCCTCATTAGCATCACTGCTATGACTTCTGTAAGAGATGGGAGCACTACTGAAATGTCTCATTTGCATTTTGCATATCTAACAAAAGCAGATTACTTTGTTTAAATTATAGTTAATAACATTGTAGTGGTGTTATATATTAGAAATTGATTACCTCGTTTCTTTTTCTCTAATGGCCTCATTATATTTGATTTTTATGACTCATTTTTTTCTTATTGAAATAATGAGTACACAACAGTGAGATCATTAATATTTTATACACATTTTTGTTTCCACCTAGTACTTCAGATTAAACATATTGACTAGTCTGACAACAAATAAAAGCACTTTGACTATGAGCATTGTCTATCTGTGAATAAAATCATACTGCTTGTGACAGCTAGGGTTGGCTATGAAGAGAAAAAAAAAAATAGTATCCTTTATATTTTTAAAGAAGGGGATAAACTGTAGGTTGAGTGTGCAGAAAGAAGCAAGTTGTAGTAATGGAATGGGACCATGACCTTGCAAAAACTGTATGAAAGGGTATAAGAAAAGGAAACTGGGGGAAGGAGAATCTGAGAGCAGGATTTAGTACATGCCTCAAACTACAGAACCAGAACAGTGAAGGATGCAGGTTTTCATTTTGGGAAGTCCACCTTTGGTCAATTTGCAGAGTTGTTTTTTCACTTGTGATATCTGGGTTTTTTTTTCAAACTATCATAGATCATCAGTAGATTTTTTTTCTGTTTTAATGTCTAGGGTTTCTTTCATTTTTTTTCTATTCTGTATAGAATGGCAACTAAAAACAATTCTTTTATGTATGTAAGGATTGATTCTGCCTCCTCTGCTTGCTGTGGAGTGTCTTACCCTGAGAACAACATCGATCTGAGTGGTACGAGGAAAGAGTTTACTCCTTTCAAGTGGTTATCAATCTTTATTCCTCTGCAGCAGCCTTGTAAGATTTATGAATGTTCTGTAGTAGTTATAAGATATTCATACCACTATATTTACTGTGTATCTGCTTAGAAAACTCATAAATCAAACCTTCTAGTCATTTGATCATTTCCTTCAATTTCTTCACAAGTTTCTTGTGTTGAGGTGCCCAAAACGTACATCACATTGGAAATGTGTAATCAAGTGCTATACAGAAAGGGATCCTTCACTCTCTTTCCACGATGTAAAGCAGCAATGTTTTTCCCTATCATTATTTATATATAGCTGATCAAAATATCTTGGATTTGTTTGTGCTGTATGACCTTCCAAGATCATATTTCTTTTTCTTGCTAAAATTGCCCTTAAGTTTTCTACAATATTTTAACTTTTTCAAAATATTCCCTTCTGTTAAGTGTAAGAAAACATTCAGAATTCACAAAGATGTTAGATTTTCAGGTTGGATTTCATTGTTTCCTTCCTTTCCATGGCATTTTGTTCATGTTTCTCTGATGACTGCAGCCTTTTCAATATAAAGTATTTCTTAAGGCTTCCACTAATTCAGCTGTTTATAAATTAGTACAGATTTCTTTCAGTTAAGCCCATAGAAATCTGAAAAAACTCAGCTGAAATTTTTTTATGATCCTTGGATTTTACTCCGTTGTATCTAAAAGTAGCCCCCCTGTTAAGTAAACACAGGCCTACAATTGCCATTTATACAGCTTTTTTAACATAGGTAAACAGAAAGACATTGGTCCTTTGATAGACTTTAGTGGTACTTCGTATATAAACTAACTGGAATTACTTTTACTACCTCATTTTTAGGTTAGGTGCATCTTTTGTTAAAATTGAAGGATCTCATGTTGTCTCCTGAGAAATGTTTGTAAAAAGCAGTTTGAAGCTGGAACGTTCTATCAAGGGAAGTATTGGATTGTCCATTTTATGACATTTTCACATCAAGACAAAAAGCCTTTCTGGAAGAGTTAATTTAGATAGTGGGCTTTACACAGGAGGAAAAAAAAATTAAAGTCTATAGCTAGAGAAATACAGAATACCAAAATATATGACCCTAGAGATTGGATTTGCCCCCACATTTCTGGTATTTTTGAACACAAGAAAATATAAAATGTTCCTTCTTGTAGCTGGAGCTAAAGTAAAATGGGACCAAACATATAGCATAATTTTTACTATTTTTGGCAAGTTATTCAGTAGTACTTAATAAAAGCATAGAACTAATAATCTATATGAGATACCTTTTTCAAGATTAACATTTTAGCAAGTCTTCAGCAACTGAGAAACTGAAATGTTTTTAAAATATAAATAGTGGCTAAATCTCCTTTTGATTCTCAGATCTATCTTTAGTTAGGTTCAAATATTCTCTTTGCAGCTGCTGATCAAACTTTTCAAGCATTTTGCAAGACTGCTTAATTCTTGACGCTACCAAACACTTGGACAATTAGAGTAAAATGATTCCCAGACCTTTTTATAGCCATGACTCAGATGAGAAAATTATCAGTATTGCCTTAAACTAAGAACATGTTCTCAGCCTTTCCTCCATACATCCATCCACACTAACTCTCAGTCTCACAGAAGCTGGGCTTAGACACACCTGAGGCATCTTGTGGGCAGTACCAGGTAAAGCAAGGCTCAATTTAGATACATTTCATGAGAGAGGTATGGGTACATCACAGATGTGTCCTTGTCTGGTTAGGATGAACGTAAGGGTGGGGTTATAAAAATATTTATGTTTTTATGTGTGTGTGTGTACTGATAAATATTACATCTGTTATATGTATGTACATTTATATATGCTAATCTAATAAACAAATAATGTTGTCACATATGTAGGCTTGGCCACGTAGATTAAAAAAAATTAATTCAATTTTTGTGCAGAAACATTAATTCACAGATTGTACCAGTAAATGTTCAGATACTGATTGGTTTAGACCTGAATCAAAACCCTGATAGGCAGGAGGACTAAAGCTAATTTTACCCCAAATGTTAGAAACTATTGGGTTTAGTTACTATGACAAACTCCCTCAGAACAGAGATGGGCCACCTCAACGCCCTTCTGTGTGATGAAGAGCTTTGCTGGTCATGGGATGATGCTTCTTCCTTCCTTTTCCAGTGGGTGTAACATAGCAAAACACTTCTGAACACATTGTGGAATGTGGCAGGACACAAAAGCACCCCTTGAGGTGCTATTTCTCAAAAAAAGAATAGAGTTATAGTGATATACGGAAGATGGTGACAAAAATGGATGAAAAACTGCACTTTACGTATTTCCTTTAGAATTAAATTAGGAAGATCTTTGCCTTCTCTCCCAGATGGCTTGCAGGAAGTTTATACAACAATTTCTCTGTCAGAGACTGTCTTTTTGATGTGGTTTACACCTCAAACTGCTTTCATTGGAAAGAACCACTTCTTGAACATTTATACCATCTCTAATAAGCTACTTCTCTGAAATCTTTCAGGTGGTTCAGACATTTAATCTTTCTTCCTGCAGCTTAATTTCCTCTTATCCAAGAGGTGGTTTGATCATATTAACTGTGGTCAGCTCACCATGAGGCATGAGGTTAGATTAATGCAGGTAGTACTATAAGAAAAGTGATGGAGCATATATATGAGAGCAAGCAAAGGAAAAGGTAAAATGGGACCAGGTCAGTTGACAGCAAACAGATATTAGACCAGCAGAGCTGGCATAGCAAACTGAGTCCTTGTCACTCAGATTCCTGTATTACAATCTCGTTTCCACTGAATTTAATATTTTGCATCATGTAAACACGAATAAACGTATTTGATGAATACCCTTAAATAGGATAAGCAAATAAACACAACTCAACCTATTATGATCTCACATTGAACTTATTGGAACAACAATGGATTTGACCAATTCTTGTCAATCTCCGTATTCTAAATATAACGCATACATTCTTAGTGCATGTACATGTGTTTGTATATGTTTGTATATAGTATAGAATGCAAGCATAGCAGGCATATATATTAAGTGACAAGTATTCCCATATCATACATTACAATTATTACTTTTAACTATTAGAAAGTTTACTTTCAGGATTAATATATTAATAACTAAATCCAGACTTTCTGGTTATTTTTCTCCTTGTTTCTATGAATTATTATCCATAAAAATTTAGAGTGTGTATGTCTATGTATGTATCTGTAAACAGATTTTATAAGCTGTTCTAACGTATTGTTAGACCATTGTCAATTGGTCTAACCATTGCAAATGCGATGCACAGATAGATGGAATCATGTAAACTATGTTTCTTTTAACCTATACCTATAGAGTATTTGTCTTAATAATACTTATAGTAGAAGGTAGAAAGGAAGGTTTGGGGATATTTTTCTGATGGACTGGAACCATTTGTACAAGAGTCTGCGTTTTTGTAGATTTTCCCTCTAGTATTGGAAAAGACTTTGTGTTGTATCAATTTATGCAGTAAAAAGCTGAAACGAGTAGAGTGATGAAGAATAGTGGACTTAAACATGCTTGGGTTTTTTTCTGCTTTATTTTCCTGTTTGTGGAACACAAACATTTGTCAGAGGAGTAAGGAAAATTTCCTTTTTACCTGTTATTGCAGAAATTCCAAAATAACCTACAGATTGGGCCTGTGAATAGGATTAACTGTTATAGGAAGATCTCCAAAGAAGTTTTCTCACAGCTAATGAAACAGTAAGCCTACTAAGCTATTCTTTCAATAGCACTTCTTCTTTACATTGAAATCATTATTTCAGAATTCTTTCTCAGGACTTTCATCCATAATAAAATTAAATTCTTTTCACATCCATTCATTTAGAACATAAGCTATTTGAGGTTTACATACTGAGAGAAGTCACAATAATGATAATAAATATTCTCAGTGCCGGTATTGTGCTTGATGTTGTATATAGTAGGAAATAAAAAGATTTCTGTTTTAAGATATGACAACTAGAGAACAAGAAGGTACCAAATGGACTTGTATACTTACAAGGGAGGGATTAGAAGGGAAAGTATTTCAATAGCTTTTTGGGGGTTTTTTTAAGCAAATTTTGGTTTAATATTGGGGGAACTCCTCCCTCACCCTAGTTGAGATCACTGCAGATTGTCTCTGTCTGAAGCTTGCTACTCCCATGGTTGCAGGAGATCAACATTTATCTTTTGCACACAGACATCAAAAGCTCTTCAAATACAGGCAGTATGTAAAGAGGGAGAAAGGTAAAATAACTGCCAACTCAAGGCACGTTTTCTGAGACAGAGAAAAAGCCAGGCACTGTAAGGGAAGTGTACAGATAAGAGTCAACAAACCAGAATAAAGTACACAAAACAAGCCTGAGTATCTGCAGTTATTATTAGCTTATATTGTAGTAACATGCTACAAAAATTCACTGCTGAGCTGGGACCCAGCTGGTGAGTCTGATTCCAGGAAATTTACCTCTCCCACTCCAGGGATTTTTCATTCTAAGCTGTTGGCCATGCAGTGTTTTGGACTGCTCAGTTTCTTTCCTTTTCAAATGATTTAATTCAGTACTTTTCATTGGTCCTAAGCTCCAGAAGAAAATAAAAGGTTTTCCTCATCCACTTTTTCATACTATGTATTGTAAACATAGATTATATATCTGCTAGCTTTACTCTTAGAACTACGTTGAATGTGGTCTTTGAGGAATTCTAAGGATAAATCTGCCCTAATTAGTGAATGATGGACAAAGCTTCATTGTATGAAGACTCTGAGGGAAAAATGCTGGCGTACTAAGATCTTTGACTTATTACAAGTAAATATAACTTCATAAATACAAGAAATGTTTGTTCAAAATACTCAACAGTTTCTTCAAGATTTAATTTTTTTGAATTTTTACATATTTCCTAGGTTTTTTCCCAGGTCATTCTTCTGAATTTAGGAGTCAAAATTTCCAAATTAATATATTAATAAATTCCTGTTACTTGTAGACTCCTTATACATGGAACAAATTTATGCTGCTTGGTCAAATGTTAGTCTTGAAGATCTTGAAGATCTTTCTGCTTTTCCAGAGACTGTTTTGTTAGAATTTTATTTTACTGAATAAATTTCCACTTTTATAGAAGAAAATGTCTATGCACAATATAACATTTGGTTTTACACCATGAAGATGTTGTCCACCCATTACTGGTAGTGATCTCTCCATTGCACATTGGCTATCTTTAAAGACCCAGAAGCTCTTAGTGATTATTTCTTGTTATTTCCAGTTTTTCTGAAGGACTCTAACCCTATACCTGTACTAACAGTAGGAGGAGCTCATCTAGATATCAATGCTACATAATAAAAAGAAGTCACCTTTAGCAACAGAAATGTGTAATAGATTATGTAATATTTGGGAAGGTTATTTATATAAAAATGCATAATCAAAGATTGCTGTAGAGATCGCAGAAGTAAATGACATGACTAGGAAGACAGTGAAGTTTTGAATCCTTTAAAATTGATGAGTTTGACCTCAATTAACTCTAATAGGATCAGTGTTTCATTCTGTCTCTTTAAAAGCTGATGCTGTTATGAAAAAAAGCCCAAGCTCCCTCTTTTCCTTCCCACCCACGTACTCAGGTTAAATGAACAATATTAATGTTTTATAAGATGTTCTACATGCTTCTGTACACACCAAAAGACAGAAGACAAAATATTCCTGTTGATTTCTTGATGGTGGGGTTTTTTTCTTTTTCCAAAAGTCCTATTTTATTCATAGACTTGATAAGAGATGGTTGTTTGGCTTTAACTACTAGTAGAGGATGTTGCAGAGACCAGCTAAGGAATTCAAATAGCAAGCAGAAATCATACTAACATGATTATATTGTATACAGAACTATCCATGTGCCTGCATCCAATGTCTATGCAAAACACCAGCAGAGCTGTAGAGGCTTTGGAGATTTTCATGCCTCTTTTTCAATGTTAATTACTGCCTCACCAAGACTCCTGAAAATGCTCATGGATGCAGATTAACCTTTAGTGATGGATTAGTTGCCTGCAGACCTTCTTCGTATGATTTTTTCCTGAAAACTTGACTTTAACCCTCATATATCAATAGATACATAAGGTGTTGTTACATTTTATGTTATTAAAAATGTATATGCCTCCTCTCTGTCTGGGACCTCTGCCCAAGGATGCTGGAAGGTGGATTTAGACCAGTTTTACCCTCCTATGAAATTCCTTCTTGATTCATTAAAATACCAAGGAGTGGGATACTCATATCTGCTCTATCCAGAGGTAGCAGAGTACGTAGCAACTTGCAATGGTTCCATAAGGAAAATATGTTATCTTCTGGTGGTCCTAGTTTAGAAGCTACTTTTTTCCGCCTCCTGTTGCCTATTTCTGCAGGATTTTCCCTTGTACAAAAGGACAAGGAAGTAGTGAAGATTTTGATGTGGAGTCATCCTCTAATCCTGTACATAGATCAGTCCAGACTTTCATGTGGTTAACAGCCATGTATTTAAGTTTCTGAGGGAGGCTTGGTTTGCTTTTCTTTTTTTCTTTCCTTTCTCCCACTTTTCCTTAAAAGAAAGAAAAGCAAGCAGCCTACAGACTGAACACCCATGAATATGAAAATTCGGGACCTCCACCGACTCCTGAAAAAAATGGAACACAAGAGGATCACAGCAGTTGTTGCATTTGGATTGTTCTAAAGCCAGGAACATTTTACATACTTTTAAAGTACTTCTATGTACTACTGATATTATACAACTGACAAATAGTTTTCACTTCAGTTGTGAACCCTGCTTTCTCTCTCCAGTGTGAAACTCTTAGCTTTTCCTGTTTATATATTTTATACTTTAGGCTGTGTAGTATAATTCACTATTTTGTGTGCTAGGAAGCACAATGCTTTACAGGTTTCAGCTTCTGGAAAATGAAAACAGCAACAGTCATAAACATTCAGAATTTTAACCTATTTCTTTTTTCAGTAACATTCACAGTTTAATTTTCCATTCAATTTTGTATTGTACACAAAATAAGAAGACACAGTAGTTTAATTTGTGAGAACGGTCTTCTGATCTTTGATGTTCAGCTTGCTAATTTGTCTGAAACTCTCCTACAGATACAAGTTAAGTTTATGTAATATTTTGGTGCAGAACACTGGAACAGAATGGTCAGAGAGTTTGTAGAGTCTCCTTCTCTGGAGACATTCAAACCCCGCAGGGATGCAGTCTTGGGCAACCTGCTCTATGTGAACCTGTTTTAGCAGTTTAGAAGGGTTGCACTAAATGATCTCCTGACATCTCAGCCCATACCTTTCTGTGATTCTGTATGTAAGCCAGAAATTTTGTCCATATTTTGTTCTGTTTCATTTTAACTTTATTAGAAGGAAAAAGGGGCACTCCCAAAGCCTTTAAAGAAGCCACTCCTCCCTGTTTTCTACTGAACACTCTAGAGTATTATACTTCATCTTCTATTGTCTTACATGCGTATCTGAGCATTTCAACTCACATTAGTACAAAAAATAATTTAGCAAATAAGAATATTTTGTTTGGTGCTCATTTGCCTTATCAGTAAAAGGACTTTTAAATTGCTTTACTGTGCTACCCAAGATTGCTTTAACCTTGATTTTTCACACTCATGAGTATACTTTTTCTCCTGACAAGAAATATATGGAGCAGATGTTCAAATGTAACAACTGATGAATGGAGGACCTATTTCTAAATCTGTATAACAGACTTGCCACACAGCTATAACACACTTAGCATCAGGATGATCATTTGTTCTTTTTCTTTTTTCTTTTTCTTTTTTTTTTTTTTAACCTAGATATTTTCATGTTCATAGTATGGAAAAAAATCCTGTCACCAAAGATTTGGTGTCCCTGAATAAGCTGATAGTTTCTCATTGTTTTATTTGCCCATCCAGAAGAGAGTCCAGCAAACTGTGGGGTCCTCTGAACCCCAGAGGTGCCTCTAAACCCTTGTTTCCAAACCTGTCCCATGACTGCAGAGCAGTCACAGCCTGTTGTGAAGACTGTAGAAGGAACGCCCTGCACATACCTGTCTGCCTACTAGAAGAATGAATACAATTAATTATCTGAAACTTATATACATTTATTTTAGGAAAGGTATATCAGTAAGGTATGGATAAGTTATAGATATCCTTGTCAGAAAGAAAAATCCATGTAAGCAAAAAAGATGAAAACAGTGCATCACCTGAGTCAGAATCTGGCATTTAGGCAGGCAAGGTGCATAACATGAGGTCACTGACAATGGCTGCAAGGAAACTTTATGGAATTAAACAGATAGAAGTAGAGAGAAATTGAAAGAACTGCCAGAATTAAATTTATTGTTTAGTATTATCTCTACCTTTATTCTAAGTAAAGAAAAGAATGGCACAAAGCATAAAAAATAAAGTAAAATCCACAAGGTTTCCACAGCTGGTTTAAGACAGAGTGCATTATGAACTTACCTCCCTGCCAAGAAACCTAAATTATATATTAATGTACGCATTCCTGCTTTTTCAGGAGTAGAATTCTGGTGACTGAAAAACATCAGTGGCAGTGAACTGTGTAGGCAGGATGACAGTGTGTCATTTTTGAATTCTTCTCCATAAACAACTACATATGCTCACCTCTGTTGTATACATGGAAACCAGTTCCCATGTCCAAGGTATAGAGCAAGGCTTATGTGGAATAATTATATAATTATTTTGAAAAAGTTAAATTGCTTTTTGATTTACAAGATGAGAGAGCAAAAAGGTATCTCACAAACTGCAACTTTCTCAGAAGTTATAGCCTGGAAATCATCAAGTGGAATGTTTTTTATTATTATTATTTGTATTAATTCTACCCTGAAATCCTGTACATCCAATTTTAGCCTAGTGCAGATTTTTACAGCTGAATGTACAGCTGGAACCCCTGGAAATAAGAGCTTTTACTATGGAAATGCTGGCATAGTTTTAGCTCGGGTGGACACACACGGTATACTGTGATGTGCTTTAAAACTTGAGATGGAGACCAGAAGTCTGAGGTTCAACAGTAGCAAACCCTGTATATATGAAACACAAGCCTCTCAAAGTCATACAAGACTGCTGCCCTTGGCATAACTCATTGATTTAAAAGGTCATAATGAACCTTATCACAGAATCACAGAATC
>VYZX01015279.1:3730-14464 GCA_013401335.1 Brachypteracias leptosomus
CTATATATGAAATTAATAATTTTCTATTAATTGTAAAAAATTTGATCCAACAAAACACACATCTGTGATTAAAGACATCTTAATGGTAAGTCTCAAAGTTACTCCATCAATACTTGAATTTGAAAAACCAGGTAAACTATGAATGCCACAAAGAAGAATTAAAGGGGAAAAGAAAAGCTTATTCGGTTTTCTTTAAGGCTTGAGAGCTTTGTGAATTTTTCCTTGAACTCTCATTAAAACACGACTTGGTTTTTAAGTGCAATAACCCTTCAATCTTCCACCCACAAATGCTTTCCCAGCATTGAATGAACCATTTTCTTTCTGCTTCACCCAGACTGCACAATTTTCTGTGCAGTGTCAATGGGTAGAGGACCATAACCTTACCACTCTTCAAGCATTTATAAAGATCTACTGCAACACTTTGATCGCTCGTGTTTGTCATTGTCAATGAAGAAATATACAAGTTGTCTTAGGAAAGTTAGCCTTTGGCCAGTGTAGTTTTGCAATAATTTATATTCTACACAAAAATGACTTTTGTTGTTGTTTTACTATATTTTTTTAAGTATATAAAACTTGTACAGCAATTCTTTCTGCTCATTTTCACAAATGCTCCCTCTTTTCCTCAGCTAAGACTTCAATACAATGTATAGAATGGCCTTTAAGAAAATAAAAATAAACCTTTCTTCAGCTTCAATAAAAAGGGTGCTTGCAATTAGATGCTACAGGAGGCTGATGATTGTCCCCATCACTGTAGCTCCTCTGCAGAATTTACTCCATGATGTTTATGTTTAAGAAACAAAGGCAAGAAACAGAGATGGTGCAGATGGACTAAGGCTAAAAAGCTGACCATTAAGCCATCCCACCCCTTCTTACCCAGATCCATGCTTTTTGATGCTTTCAGATTAATTGATTCATACTGCTTGGCTGGTGTCAAAGACCTCAAGTTGATGTGCTGATCTGTTAAATGCACTGCTGAATTTATGATAGGGCTGCAGGAAAAAAAAAAAAAAAAAAGACACATAAAATATGTAGGCACCAGTTAAAAACATGAGTGAACTAATTAAACCATGCACAAATATACATGTGTTTCCTCATCCAGTTGCTTACAGCCATGTATTTTAAAATCATTTATTGATCCTCAATTTTCTTTTCTGAGACTTAACACCTACAGTCACTTGTTTTTCAACACAGATGCAAATATAAATGTAAATGTTTAGTTATAATTGCTTTTAAACAATTCATACTTTATTTAGCAGAAGAAAAGAGGAACATAACAGTACCTGATAATTTTTAGTTTTGGAGGTGTTGGGATTTTTTGGATTTTGCTAGTTCTATTTAACCACTACATTTCCAAGTAACATGCCATAGAAAGTTGGAAAAATACTGGCAACATACCTGGCTCAATTGTACTTCATCTGCTAATATAAAGTTATGTTACAGCCTTACACTACTTCTGCAGAGGCTGGAGCCTTGAGGTTTTACAGAGAGTACCATAACACTCTGAAGAAGTCCAAAGTATTGTGGTTTTGTTTCTTTTGTTGTTTGGTGTTTTTTAAAAAAAATATTTTACTTCAAGTTAGGCCTCTAAACACTTCAAAATTCCACCTAAGTGAAACTCAAAGTAATTTTCATCTGTGAGGAGTCATAACATCTCATAGCAGTGCATCTGAAATCTTTCGTGTCTCTTTTCAATTAAAAACACAAATTCTTATTTGTTTTAAATACTATAAACCTAGAAAGTAGTTAAAAAATAAAAACATTTATTTCCAAACTGCTCAATCAAAACGTTTGGTTTTACAGTGTTAAAATACTTTCCTCAGTTGTCTGCTGAAACACAATTCCAGTGAAATCAGTGTGACTTGACACAGCAATTCAATTTCAACAGAACTTAAGTTCCAAATGGAAAACCAATATGACACTGGAAAAAAGTCAGGGTGGGAGAAGGGGCTTGTAAATTAATCATCATCTTAATATATCATTATCATCATGAGAGCATTTTTGCTCCCAGCTGATTGAAAACTCAGCAAACAATTGTAGTTGAGAACTTAATGCAGAGTTCCATTAGTCTATGTAGACTTTTGTTTGTCTACCATGTCATATATACCTGCCTGGGAGACCAGAAATCATGGAATTAGTCTATGTTAGCAAAAAGAAAAAAGTTACAAGAGTCTTCATTGTATGAAGAACTCAAGGTATCCATAATAAAATACTTCTACTCTTCGATAGGGAAGTCAATCACTTAAAGGGTAGCGTTTAATCACATCCATGCACACAAGTACAGAAGTAAAGCTAAGTTTTCGATTGAAATGCATACTTTACTAATAACATTGCAATAAAAGAGTTGCATGACTGTCAAAACTGAATACACACAAAACGTGCAAATAGTGTTCAACACAATTTTCAGCATAAGTAGTATTATAGGTTGAAATGATGCTTGGATTCCAATCCTGTGCTACTTGAGAAAGATAAAGTATATCCTATCACGGACTCCAACATGTTTAGACTTTTTTCTGCACCTCCAAATTTCTGTTTTTACTAAGGAAATCAAAGCTTGTAGCTGCCATCAAGCATACCAGCTTATACAAAAGGTATTCTTAAAATATCTGACAAACCTACCCAATGCATTTAAAACTGGTAAAGCATCTATTAATTTTTCCCCTCCACATTTCCAAGTTCAAACTTACTGAAGCTTCATTTTGTAACCTCAAGAATGTCTTTGGCTGACATGCTGTGTAAGGAGATTCGGTTTCCTACAAAATTAACTTGGCTAGGACTTCTAAAGCTTAAAGAGACTTCAGGCATTGCATCTATACATACCATCCACTGGTATAGTTTTAAATTTTTTTGTTGTTGTTTTTTTAAAAACTGGGATTATGTTTTGGGATTCTTTTTGTTTTACTGAGCACATGTTGGGTATTGTGGCCCATATATTATGGGTAGCAGGCATACTGTAGCTTTTGAACAACTAAAATGAACAATACACTAAATGCTAAAATAGCATTCCCAGCTTATATTAAAGGATCATCTAGGTGACTGAAAACAGTGGTACAAATGTTAAAAAAAATAAAAAGTGACTTTAAAATCAATTACAACTACTATCTAATGAGCAATGACGGCAGTAACTACTAAGAATAGCAAAGACCAACCTGTGATTATAATCCTCATTCAGCAGATCCTCACTGGGATGTGGTGGGAGAGGTGGAGGGGTTTCATTTTCACCATTCCCATGATCAGACACTGGCAACTCTGAAATAAAAATTTTAAAGGGGTTAAATAAGCTGCAGAAACAAGTTTAGTTCACTGATCAATGACTGGACTAGAAGGCCTTGAGCAATGCTGAAGTGAGTCACAAATTATTCAAATCCCTAAACTAACTAAACTAGAATTAAAATCATACCCAGAAGAAAATATACCCCTTGGGATTTCCTGAAAAGCTGATTTTCAGATTTGCATATGCGTAATTAAAGATAAATATAGGGAAACTTTGTGCTTACAGTGGAGTTGAACGTAAGGCACAAATTGCTTTACTCCATTTGAGTGGATTTTCACTCCTACATAGCTGCAGCCTAATTGATTGTAGGCTCATGCTTTCATTCCCTTTGATGGGGAGTATTTACCACCTTTCATGTGCAGAAAATAATCACATTCTCAGCAAAGGGTTCAGAAGAAGAAAAATTATGTTATCCTCCGGCAAGGGGAGAAAGAGGCATTTCTGAATTACAGTCTTCATTTTCCTACCATTACTGTAATTCTTTCTTTACCTTTACAAAAGGCATTCAGCTCACACCAAAAAATTACTTTGGACCAAGAAAAACGAACTCCCGAATTAAATCATTTGGTGGTTTGTTTGCTAAGCAACAACACTTACATACCTGTAGTAATTAATATGAGTGCTGTGCCTGATGTAGGGCAGTTCACCTCTCAATGTAAAGGTCTAATGTCATAGAAAGTCCCTATGTTTTTCAATGTAGAACATGTCTTTATCCCTCCAGAACTTAACAGGAAACATGGACACTTAATAATTCTTGGGTTTCAATGGCAGGTAAGCTATTTAACAGTGCTTTCATACCACACTTTCATGTGACCCTGTAGTGGGTCTGGCTGAGCTGATTTTCCCCATACAGCCCTCATCCNATTGGGGGAGAGGGGGGGAGTGATAGAAGGGCCAGGGGTGGGCACCTGGCACCCAGCCAGGCTAAACCCACCACAGACCCATTCTGTTCCACTGAATGTTGCTAGTCTTTTTGCACAATCCTGTGTGTACTAATCCAACTTGAGAGAAAAAGGGTTTACAAGGAGGAGATCAAAGCAGACAGCACTAAGATAGTTCTCTAAAAGCAAACAACAACAAAAAACCAATAAGTCCACACTATTAGCTTATGAATCCTATAAGACTCCTATCGGCTGGATAGCCACCTGAAGATCAGAAAGATAGAGAAGAGTTCAAACCCTCTATCTCAGGAAAAGTGAGAACGTCATCAGAACATGAAGGTGAGCAGAAGAGAATAGCTCTAACGAGACCTCAAAAAATACTGAGTGCCAGCCTAGCATAGTCAAAAGGTGTGCTACCTAACATACATGCACACTGGCTTCTTGGAGCATAATTGTATTCTTTCAGGTTGCAATTTAGGGACAGAAAATAGAAATGAGGAGTAAATGGCAAGTTCTCACAACAAAAATAATTTAGAACAAAGGGAAACTTGTGCTGTTCAATGTAATTAAATGATCTGAAAGATGACTCAGAAGATTAAAAAATTTCTGATGTAAAACCACTCAGAACTACCAAAAGTAAGCAGACTATGAAGCTCTGCAAAAAGATTGCAGGATATCATGCAGGTGAAATTCCCTGTCAGCGACTGTGAAGTGATACACATGGGAGTAGGGGAAAACTCTTGACACATACACAAAGGCTATTGCTTCAGTAATTACCACCCTGGAACAATATAGTAGAAGAGCACTGGATTGTTCTTGGAATATATGCTTAGTGATGACAAAAGGAAACAGACCTTTAGAGCCTTAATAAAAGTCCAAATACTCCATCTAGAACTCAGAGTTAATGGTATGCATAGTTTTTAAATAGGTTTCATTCCTCCCATCTGAAAAAGGATGTAATAGAATTCAAAAGCATACTGAAAAGGTGGCAAGGGTAGTTGGACACATGTAGAAACATTCCTACTAGGAACATGGAGTAGGATTCTTTGTTTCAGAATAATAAGCAATAAAAGAGAATACAAGAGGAGACTATGAAATTATGAAAGCTATGCATAAGGTGAAAAGGAAGCTCTCACTGACCGTCTCATACATGGCAACTAGAAGGCACCCAGAGTAACAAGCAAGTAGCACACCTATGGCAAACACAAAGTAGTACTTTTTTCCTGGACAATTAAATAATGGAACTCATTGCCATGAGGATGTTTTAGAAACCAAATGTTAAAAAAATTAAGAAATGGACTCAAAGTTAGAGAGGTATTAATGTCACAACAGTCCAGACAGAGCCTCTGATTTAGAAAGTCCCTAAAGCACCAATAACCCAAAGTAGATGCCTGATGGAAGAAGAAAAAAAAGGAAAAAAGAAAAAAGGAAAAAAAAAAATCCACACCATCCCCTAGGCTGTGCATCTCTGGGCAGCCTCCAATAGCCATATCATGCAGTTCTATTCACTGTGATTCACAGTAATTGATATGTTATTTCACAACGGCTGTTTGGGAATGGGTTACCACTGGCATTTTTCTTGCAGTATGCAAACGGTACACACAGAAAAATGTCCGACTTCCTGAGCAAATGGGAAGTGATCACAAGAGACTACAGCTCACAGCAAAATGGGAGCAGTAGCAAAAGAGTGAGAGAATTTAACATGAGGCAATCACTGACTCCATGTTCCAGACCTCAGGAAAAGATCTTAACAGACCCAGAGATCAGAGGAACAGCTAAGCCACTAAACAAAATGTATTGAATTTTCAGATATTAAACAGTTCAGAAGAGTAAATAATTGACTCTGTCTTTAAGATATAGGTAATGTTTACAAATAAAATTTATACATTAATTTAAAATTTCACTTCTTAATTTTCTCTCTTGAAGTTATCACACATGTATGAAAACCGAGATGCTTGTACGATCATGAAGACTATGCTACTATGGTAGCAGAGTTTATGATTATTCTACTACTTAACCAGAGAGATGATAGCATTTCCCCTATAACCATTTATAATGTAGGGTTATAAGAAATGTATAAGAACCTCTAATGAAACACGTTCCAGTAATCTTTCAACACCAGAAACGTAAAGCTGCCGGCACCAAACTATCGATTCTCAAAAGAAGTTGTTCTAAAAAACACTGAATCTGTGCAACAGCTTGTCAGCAAAAGAAGCGAGGAACTGAAGGCAGCAAGCATTATTCATGCAAAAATAGAACAAACACTGGCATTTCAATACGGGATCAGTATCCCATCCTCCTTTATTTAAATATCCACAGGCAAGACAAAATGTAATGTCTTGGCTATAACCACTTTTCCCCAGACATTAGATTTTCTTGCTCATGTATAATAAAAAAGACTCTTAAAACAGACAGCAATATTAGCAGGCCAAACTTCAGTGTATTTTTGCTGAGCTTTTATAAGAATTTTATTGGTAGGAGCAGTGAATGATACTGAAAATAACTAATTAGAAAACATTAATTGAGAAAGTGACATTTTATTTAATGCAATACAGCTCCTGTGATTAAATTCTTACATTAGATGCTCTATTATGTTTAAAATCTCTTCTATCTTCTATTATTCTTTCTAAAACGTATCAACCACACTTCTACACACAAGATCTAGATAGTATACCATAAGAATGTACAATGGACTGTTCCTGTCTGTCACAAGAAGCTCACCATGTCTGTGACTCAAGTCCTTAAACTGACATTCAACCTAAAGCTAAAGGATGGCTGTGGATAGGTGCAGTGTTTTGCCTTTACAGATGCCTTGAAAGACTGAGGATCAAACTTTATAAGAAACAACACAAAACAATTTTTGAACATGTGCCTGGAAATAACTGATAACCTCATATAGAAAGCAGAATTGAGTATTAGCTCAATAATGCTTAATACTATGACTTCAAAGTTAGAAAAAGATTTCTACAATGTGCAGGACTACCGCAAGCCCAAAGTGTCTTTCACCAAGAAAATTTCCGATTGGAGCCTGTGCTGCTAGCTCTCTTCTTCCTCAGGCCAACACCAAACTCAGCAACGTCCCCTCAACATAACTTCATCTTTTATTCTTCATCTGTTTGCCTTTCTCCATCTCAAATCAGCCAAAGAGGAACACGCTACTGAGAGAGAGCTCAGCACGCTGCCTCCAACAAGAATTGCCTCCAACAAGAATTTCCTCCAACTGTCCCCAACAGGAACTCTCTTCTGCAGGAACTCTTCAAACTGATCAGCCTCTCATTGCTGCTTCTTTCTTCTGTTGCTTCTCTCCAACTGGTTCTATTCCTGCCTCCTGTGAGACTGATCTGGTTCCTGGTTGATATATCTCTAGCCTTGCCCACCACCCCAATGACGATCACCTGGGGGAAAGCAGGATCTTACACAGGTAGGCCAGGTTCTGCCCCTAGCCTTGGGGAATCACTTGGGGAACAAGATATCCTGCTGGGTTGTGACTCATCCATAGGTCAACTCCAACTCAGGGCCCACAGCCCAGGCCCCAGCACTTCATAGCCCTGCTGCAGACACTGCTGCTGAAAGTGCCTGTGTAGTTCTCCATTAAGATCACTTCAATTTTATTCATCAAATGTCAAATTTTCAACAGAAATCACAATACAATGATATTTCTAGTAAGTGTTAGAAATGTCTTTGTCATCTGTTGTCCACTGACTCCAATTCCAAACTGCTCCCAGGCTATGACAGGGAAGCCCCAGACATGCCAAACCCTCCCTGACAATAGCCCTCAGCCACACTTCAGAGCATCCTTTCCACATCTGACAAACATACTCTTTCCAAGGCCATCGCATTTTTTTGCTATAGTGCCTTGTTATCATAATTCTTTAATTAAAAAGATATCTATTGAAAATTATTTTGTGAATGAGCTGCAAAATAGTCATCTTGATTTGTGGGTGGCAGTTGAACAATCCTTACTTGAAAGCAAAGCTCTTCCACATATTTTGTTTTGAACTTTAAGTGACAAGTTACCTGTTGCCATTCACCCGTATCAATGGCTCCAGAGCAGTTGCTTTTATGTTTTTTAAGGAAGTGTTTAAAGGTATTTGCTGCTTTCTGATCCTTTGGCAATGACTATCTTGGCAGGGCAGGTTAGCTCTCAGTATGACCCTTTTCTCCTCTAACTGCAGAATTGGTGTGAGTTCCATACAAGAGAAATGTAAGGTAGATCTAACCAAAAGGATGTGGCTTGAGCCTATATCTAATTCTTTCTCTGGAGTCACATTGTCAAAATACTGAAGTCAACACAAATTATTTACTCCTATATTATATAACAGTTTCTCTTGAGCTTTACAGATACAGGTTCTTTGGTTTCGGTTAGAAGTACCTCACACGGTCATCACAGAATCCTATGAAATACTTTTTGCAGGCCACTCAGGTTCCACAGTTGTCTAGGGAAGTGAAAAAACTAATGTATAATCCAACTACATGAAAGAACTAGGGTTTTTTTCTACTGGAAGTTATTTAAGTATGTGGTTGGCTTGAAGGATAAGAGCACACTGAAAAGGACAGGGGTCAAGACCATCTCAAATACCCAAACTTTTCAAATAACCAGTACCTTGCTGAGTAAGGTGTACATTAGACAGTACAGCATACCATCAGAAATGAAAGATGACAGGAAAATAAGTGGTCTCAAAAGCTCTTTCTTATATGCTTGTGTGTGCTTATAAGCATAGGATTTTTTTGTGCAATGTACACATTTACCTAAATTTTTAATGAGTTCATTCATATAACTAACTTGTAAATTAATGGGATGTTTCTAACCTTTGAACAGATTTTAACTTTAAGTCTGAAATAAGCAAATGTACTTTATGAATATCACACTTTCATATAAATTCATTTAGCTTATAATAACCTGGGATGTAATCTAAGAATTCAATACAAAAATCATTGCACTCATTAAGGATATATGGAAAATAAACATTTTGACAACATATATTTTGCACTCATCATTTGTTTTTTATCCAACTTTACGTGTTGGGGCAGCGAGCTAGAAACTGTTACTTAAACTGGAATTTGTGCCAGGAATCTAATTCACAACTTCTATGTCTGCTCTCCCACCCTCGCTGGATCTTCAAAGTAACATAGTGTGCATTTACTCTGATTAACTGCTTTTCTAGTGGAGAGGGGATTTCAAAAAAACATAAACACAAATCACTTTCTTTTATCACAAAGGAGGATATCTAGAGACTACCTTTCATTCTTTCCTGAGGACCGCATGTTAGAAATTGCTGAAGAACAGCGTCATTGCGTCGGGAGGCAGCTGCGCAATTATGACCCCCGTCAAAGGTTGATTTTTGAAAGACTCCCTGGTCTGGGCGTTCCTAAGGGAAAAAGAGAGCCCCACATTGTGACAAAAAAATTATATGTTCAGTAATGCAGAATATCAGCCATCACTACAGACAATGCACAAATACAGCGTAACGTTAACATGTTCACTGTATTCCAATGAGAAATTTGAAAGGTATCTTCAAAATGACTGTTTTTGCTGACCATGAAATAAGACAATATATAAACAATATCATTATGAATGATGCACAAAAACGAAGAGTTTTTTTCATGACCCACAACTGGCTTCATTCAAATTCTCCATCTGGGAGGGCAGCTTGTGACACTGTCAACACAAGAACATGGGCAATGCCAATGGTATTTTTCTGCCAGCCAGCTGGTTTCCTTCTCTCAGAGACTGAGTGCATATGTTCTGATGATCACACACTAGAGCAGTTTTGCAAGTAAGGAGTTACACCAAACTCCCAAACGCAGGTCTTCTGGCTAGCAGCTAAACAAACTCCTGTCACACCTCTAGTCAGCTTTTCTTTTGAGACATTTCCCACCCCCCATGTATGCCACATCGCCTAATTTATTCTCCTGAGCAGTTGCTCTAAGGAAAAAAAAGGGAAGGGAAAAAAAAAAAAAAATCACAGTTTCTAAAACTGGGACAGACCAAGAAAGACATCTCTGTACTCGTTATTCAGGGAAAACAGACAACCCACACAGGGGAAATTATGGCTAGTTTTCAAAATAACCTTTATAGTTTCCATGATTTTTTTATCTGCTTTTGAAGGGGCCTCCAACTGGTTTCTATTTTTAAAGTGCATGTTCATTATGCCAGCAAATGTTACACTAAATATATCATTCCTTAAATTTTATAGTCACATCTACAGAAGGAATGTATGTATCTAATCCACATAATTTCTTTGTAAAATGATGCAAGAGTTTTAATGCATTGACAAGTGACTGCCTGCAACCAATGCATAAGAAAGGACAGTGTGTTACATCACCTTGCAATCTGCCTTTCAAGCTTAATAATAATTTTTAAAATAAAATAATTGTAAAAATAAAATAATATAAATGATAGAATAAAAATTAAAAATGGCAAAACCTGCACCTCAGAACACAAATCAATGCTCAGGGTGGTAAGATGGCTACAAACGTAGCATCAGTGGACAGAGAGCACATGTAATGTTCTCTCCTTAGGCAGCACAAACCATCTGAAATGGCTACTTTGAATCCCTGTGCAGAAAGACACACATCACA
>VYZX01015279.1:16167-35487 GCA_013401335.1 Brachypteracias leptosomus
AAAAAAAAAAAAAAAAAAAAGGAGTGAATTAATGAAACTTTAAAAGTGAGAGTGAAGTAAAATCCAAAACACACTAAGATATTAAAGTGTCTGATCATGACAACAAATGAAATCAGAAGTATTTAAATCATCTGCATTACAGCTACTGCCTTGAGGAGGTGGCAGATAGTTAAAACTACATCAACACATCAATCCTAAATTATCCCTTTTTGGGACCACGTCTGCTTGTCAAATTAAAATAAGAGGCAACTTTTGGCCTCATCTCAACAGGAACATCAAGACCAGGAGATATCAACCAGAAACACTGCATGAATCCTGAATTCAGGAAGTCAAGAATTCATTCTGCCAGGAGGAACTCTCTGTGACCAAGACTTTAGCCACCACCTCTTGTATGAAAAGCACTGGGACTGGATACACGTTTATCTAATAAATGCATCTACTGTTTCAGCTCTGTCTGCACCTCTAGTCTCCGGAGAACTACCAGCTGGATCCTCCCACGAATGTTCCCCTCCATGGACATCGAGCGCCTCAGTGTTTCCATAGCCTCATGATTTGACTTGCCCAGAAGCGACTCCCCGTTTACTGCAACAAGCTGATCATTTATTCGCAAACGACCATCCTACAAGCAAAAAACAATTTAAAAAGTATTTTTTTAAAAATCAAGAATTATCAGGCAAAGGTGCTACATACAGGAAAGTGCAATGCAGACAATCAGACATTGCTTTCTAAGATTTAAGAAATGAGCCTGCATAGTACCAAGTCTTTAAAAAAAAAAATGTATATGTCCGCGAATTGACCATTTTTTTCTTCCAGCTACTACATTTTGGGAAGAGTTCATACACAATTACAAATATAGAAGTGCATGCACACGCTGCTGGTTTTCTTGCATGTACAATACTGTTTGTATCAGTTACAGAAAAGAAAATAGGAAAATGAGACTTTTGTTAGTTAGAAGGACCCACCCCATAGCTGTTATATCTGCAGTGCAACCACAAAGGACTACTGCAACACATTTTCCATGCATTATTTTCTACTGTTAGGGTCTAGTAAGACAGCTTCAAAACTTTTGTGTTATAGTCTCAGTAGTGTCTATCTGGTCACAATTACCATGCTACCATATGGAAGTGTTCTCAGTTCAGAATGGTCATTAAGACTTAAGCATCCTTATTTTAATTAATGCTATCCCTGTATTTTAACATCCAAGCTTGCTGCCAATAACAAAATCAGGGTTGAACCATATCAAGTAGTCTATGCTTCGAAAAAAATCATTCCATTTCATTGCCAAGGTTAACTGGCATCTGTGGGTGTAATAAAATCATGGATACTGCTATTTTGTGATTTAGGAGTCCTACTGCTGTTGCCATTATTATCTGTGATTTATTTCTTTTCATAAAAGCATATGCCATGGACTTTTCTCTCTTTAACAAGAAAATAAGGTCTATTTAATTAAGAGACAAGAGTTTCTTTTAAAGCTTGTCAAGTTGACCATTATCAGGCTGGAATCAGGCCTCAAAGAAGGAAGAAGAAAACTAAGAAACTGAAGACATCTAATATAGATGGGCAGAATAGCAGGAAAAGAACTTGCACAGAAGTGCATTGCTTGGTTAGAATGAATCTGATTCATTCCTAGGCTCATTACACTCTTCATAAGGCACTCATCTGAACTATTTACATATTTCATGAATCTAAGTAATCCAAAAGATACATACTTTTAAAATTTTATTTTTTTCTATCACTAAGACGTTCAATTAACTATTCTGCTATTGCAGCCAAGTCTAAGTCATTTGTGCTCAAGTGAGTTACAGTAGCTGTGACAAATCCAGCTTTCTCAAGTTTTATTTTTGTTGGAACTGGGTATCATCATCACCACGCCAGAGTATGAATAGCCACAGAGCTGAAGAACAACAGCATATTCCAGAATCAAAAATAAACTGGGAGGGACAAGAAGATGAAAAGACTGAATTGGGAGAAATGAAGGAAAATGAAGAGAAAAAACCTTTTTCTTGGGAGGGTATGGGAACAGAGGATAGGAAACAGCAATGCCATTTGGAAAAAGATATTGACAGCTCTCTGACCTCTCTGCTTAATATTTTGCTGACACAAATTGACATACATCCAAAGTCAATAGGTTAACCCCACCCTTTCCCTACATACAAAATCATACCATCACACATGTTAAAGTTTAGGAAGAGAAGAGTTAATATTGTTGAACGGGGAATTTTATTATTTGCACATGCTGCAATTCCTTTGTGTTCTATCAAAATCTACTGAAATGAATGGAGCCATTCACGGCAACAGAAGTTTGATGAAGAAATATTTTATTTTTTTAGGAGTTTCTGTAGAACTTTGAAAATTTTACAGGTCCTCATGTCCTCCTTCTATGGTCCCACAGGTTCTTGGATTATGTTTTTCCTTTCTGTGGATAAATACCCATGTATAAATACCTGTTAAAGCTTCTTACTGAAGTATATACAAATAAAATGTCAAACGCATGTTGTCATGACTACCTCTGTGGACTATGCAGTCATCCTGAACTAATATTTTTAAATGAATCACTGTAGCCTCAGAAAGCTCTGAATTGTCCTGATTTTTAATTTGCCTTGTAATATTTTTGTATGAAACTTTGTATTTATTTATATTTTAATAATGTCTGTGCTATAAGAACTTTGTTTCATACGTCTCCCTTCTTGCCACTATGTTACATGCTCCATCTAAATGCAAAATTCAACCTCAATTCAACATTTCAACTATGATCGGAATATGAAACTGTGGGTGCTTTATAAATGCCGATCAACTATGCTTGCTAGGTGTCCTGCAGAAGTTAGGTTGGAAGACAGCTGAACACTGTTTTCATACATGCTCAGGTAGAACTTAATTCACAGAAAAACGTTTTGCTATTTTAAAGACCAAAGAAAAAGAAAAAATCCCAATGTCTAAACAGTTTCCAAACACAGATTTTCACATCACTGATGTTATGGCCTGGTGTAGAAGCCTGAACTGCAAGACAATCTGCTTGGCTTGAAATAAGTTAAATGTTGTTTTAACACGTTTTTTCTTTCATCTCTGAAAGGTAGGTTTCTTTGTGGCTTCCGAGTAGAAAAACAACATTTGGCATTTCAGCACAACAGTTTTCAAATGCCATCTCTGAAACTGCAAGTGAGCTATTCTAATAAAGGGTGAAGTTACTATTCCCTTGCTTATTCAAAATATGCTGTGTTGGTTTTTTTTCACTGGGACTCACAGCAAGGGGTAGAACCTACCACCACATGGCTATCATATTCAGACAGGCAGTCAAAAGATTCTCATGCTTTTTACAGTAGAGCAGGGAGATATAATGTCATGCTCTTCATGGACTTATGTTTTTAATCAAAGCACACCTAGTTATTTTCCTTATCACATCAGAGGCATTTCTCTCAGAAGGAATTCCTTGACGGCATTTATTAGAGTCATCCAATTTCCCCATTCACTGCACACAAGAAGCAATGTTTACTGCAACAGCAGTCAGAATCCCCAAGGAAGTTCAAGCTACTCTATGTTTGATTTGAACCAATGCACATATAGAAAATATTCCATTATTTCTAATAATGGCTCTGCTGCATTTCACCTGCAGTAGACAGCAAGTACCTAATCATCAGGAATGCATCACAAGTGAAAGGCCAAGATGTCTTGAGATGAACAAGGCTGAAATCCCTGAAGTTATGGGGAAAGATGATGCATTTAAACTCAGCCAAATGTTAGTTTTCTTCACATGAAAGGCTCTGCATAATTAAAAGTATCAAGCATTTTCGTAACCTCTTTATCTTAGGGATGATAAAAAATAGACACTTTAAAAATGACAAAAGGAGGTTAAAAAGAGACATAATGGTTCAATCAGCAAAAGCAACTGTTTTTATTCCTGCAAGATACAGTGTTAGAATACCAACTAAGAACATTAAGGACCTCATTTGGTTTTGTAGCAAGAGAAGTAAATAGGCACTGGGTCTTACAGCACATATGATGCACTTTAACTAGGACAAAAAGAATCATAAAGTATAGAATTAAAGACTTCAATTCTCCCTTATGTTTTTTTACAACTCCCTTACTGCACTTTGCAATTCCACTAACACACCAGGGCTAGAGTAATGTGCTAATGTTTCAAAAACACTAAAAAATGTTGGCCTCTCTTCAGACCTTTGGTTCGATCAAAAATGGGTAACAGTAACCAAACAAAATTGTCTGTATCTCATACATAACTCTTCATTGTAAAAGACACACTGGTGAAAGAAACATAATGTATCAAAACCTTTATACAGCATTAGAAGGACTGAGCATTTCTTTCAGCGGGGAAACAAGTATGTTGAAGTTCAATGTATTACACATTTTCTCTTGAAGACAAGCGGTGACTGTACAGACAAGGGGAAAAGCTCTCCTTTATATTAGCGTGATATCACAAATCTAGAACAAATTTTACAACTCTAAATGCAGAAGTGAGAAATAGTGAGAGATTTCTTATGTCAGTGAGCATTATGATTCCTACTGTGATAGTTTCCCAAGAAAACTTTGTACACTGAAAAGCAAATGCACATGTCTAAATCTCCATTTCAGAGAGTTACAATGACTAGCATGGGAAAATACTCTGGACAACTATCAGCTGGAAAGAAAGGGGTTTTATTTACATACTTGCTACAAGACAACATTTAAAATAAGGACAATAAGAACACCTGTAAATATTTATCCATAAGTATGTGCACACTTTTTAACTTGATACAAGAAATTTTATTAACTGTTAATACTCGCTGACTATGTTTTGTTCCATCTAAAGGTCATTAGACAGGAGAAAGACAGCTCTTCTCCATGCATATGCAGCAGTAAACTGTGATTCGTTAGACACTGCCAAAATGACTGCATTCTGTGAGTACTTGTATAAAACACATAGGAAAGAACAGCTGTAGTTGAAATTAGAGCCTCAGCTACCATCTCACCTGCTCTGGAGCCTGCACTCAAATATATTACTATACAGTTCTAATTGGTGAAAGGCTTATAGTGAGGTAGAATAGAGATGATAGGTCACAGGACCACAGGTTATCATAAGACAAAGCAATTTTCCAGACATGGTGACTAACTGTGCCAGCTGCTCGTTTACTAAGGTGTGAGTACACAAGTCCTGCTTTATTAGTTTGCAGAGCCCTCAAGCCAAAATGAACTGCTCTGGAGTAACTATGAGAGAACAGGGAGTAGCAAACAGACAGGGCTAGAAAGGATTTTTTCATGTGCCTATGATGTGACAAGTCAGGTAGCCAGCCCACCAGTGCTACTGGAATGCAGCTTCACAAGCTTTGCTATTCAAAACAGTGAGTTTATTCATGGCAATATACACCGTCACTGCAACTGGTGTGGACAATTACTCAGGGAATATAGAGCTGGGAAAGCAAGGAAGGCAGTCTCATTTTCACAGTAAAATGAGTTGTACTCTGTAGTGGACATGCACATAGAGTTTATCCAGCTATAATTGGGCCAATTGTGCCTTAACTCATTTCTGATATACACCAAGTAGATGAGCTTACTCAGTTGTCACTGAGCCCTAAGTTAACCATGGACAGTGTTCTGAACTGTATGTATCAGGCTCAGTTACACTTGCGAAGATTTGAGCTTTGAAGTAACTGCAGACCTAGGACAGGTAAATAATAGAAGCAGGGAAATATTAAACATCAAAGCTAAATCCTTCATTATTGCTATTTACCAGCTTCTGTAAATAGATGATCATGAAAGTATTAATGTTGTGAATTGTCTTACTCAGCAGGCTGATGTCAGTAGAGGAATTTACATACACTGAATTAAAATATATTTTTACAGAAAAGAGAACTGCAAGGAATTGCTGAGATAACACAAGAGAAAAAAATTACATTACGGATTCACAAGAGTTAAACATCCTAGTTCTGAAAGATTTTTGCTTCTAATTTCAAGAAAGTTACCTTTTTCAAGTTTTATTTGGGAAAAAAATACAGTCAACACATTTCCTAAAGATTAAAAAATAATTCAAATACTTTCAAATCATAAAAATGTAAATCAGTCCTTGTACAGTCCTTAGAGGGAGAAGAACAATTCACAATGCTGTCATTTACCAATTTAATACTACCAATTCAATCTACCTCAGGAACAACTGGTAACTCCTGCACAACTGATGCCCAACTCCGCCAAGTTGCATTTTCACTATAGTGCCATAAAATAGTTTGCATGAAAAAAAAAAAAAGAAAATATAATCTATCTTCTTATTTACAGCATAAATTAAACACAATCCTTAACCTCACAGAACTGTCAATTTTGAATTTTTGTGAAGAAGTTTATGTTCTGGTTATTTTTTGTGGGTCTGCTTGTGTCACTTTGGGAGGACCAAAAGCAGTGCAGATAGACAATAAATGCAGATACAGAACTTCTCTGTCTCTGAGCCCAGCAGCACACAGATCTCCTCCTGCACGTCTGTGGGCTGTGGGGAGGGCTGGAGGCAGTTCCTCCTCGTACTCACACGCCCATATCCTTCTCCCCATTCTGCACTTCCTGCAGCATCCAAATTCCCCACGTTTCCACCAATTCACTTTGCTTGTGGCAAACTCTACCACAACACCAGAATCTCAGGGCAAAACATCAGTAGATTTGCAGCTGACGTAAAAAAATGAGTGACAAAAAGGTATTCGCTCCTAAAATACTTATCAAGTGAGATTCAGAACTCAACACAGAAACATCTGAATGCTAATGCAGTCATTGTCTGACGGGTTTCTTCCATACCTTAAAAGCAGCACCTCCATGAATAACGGATTTGATGAAAATCCCAAGATCAGCTCCAGTCTCCCGAGATTTGTTGCCTTTTAAGCTCACACCAAGTCCAGCAGAGCCAGAATCATTGAGAGGAATCTCAAAGGTCAGCTGCTCTGTGGTTTCTGGAGAAAGAATACTGCAGTTTGGCTCTCCTTTCTGTGGGAGAAAACAGGGATGAAAATATAGGTGAAAGGGGGACATGGACGATGTATAAACCTGTTGTACACAACGGTTCATATGGCAAGAAATAGTCTTCTTCCAGAAAGTAGCTTGAAGAAGCAGCCTTACAACCTGACAATGCATTTAGCTGACATTTTTTCACATGATCTGGTTTAAAATGCTAGTTTTAATGATACCTAGAAACATGCCTAAATAGTAGGTAAAATAGCTTAGTTCCACATGATACAAAACTGATGCTGCAGCAGAATATAAAAAAGACATTTATTTCAAACACAGCTGCACTAAAAATGTAAGCCATAAAACTCTCGACATCTTTACATGCAGCTCACAAACTGTAATGATAGTTTTATTGTTAAATCCTATTTCCCCCTGAAAATTGAGTTTCATCCTTAAAAAATCATCCTTCCCTTAAACCTTTCTACAAAGGGAAGTTGTTGTAACTAAAGTAAGGGTGCAAATTGAAAACGCAGTAACTTGTTCTGCACTAATTCCCTTTGTACATACTTTTACTCCATAGAGGTTTGGGGATTTTTCCCTTCTGGTATAAGCTGATCCCAAGATTTTTTCCTACATTAAATTGTTGTTTACAAGACTGCTGATTCAAGTATCCTTATCTAGGGAAGATCAGAAAGGATTTTCTGCAGTTTTGTAGGATTGCATGTTGGGGGTGGTGTGTGTGTTTTGTTTTGTTTAAAGCAGGTTAGAATAACGAAATTAAACAAAATCAAATTTTCACCTGAAATATTCATTCTGGCACTCTACAGAAATAAAACATAGTAGGACAAGAAGACCTACTATGGAGTACAGTGCTCATGGAAGGTACTAGTGAAAAGACCTTATGCATCATACCTGATTTTATTCGACTCTGACTCCTCTGTATAACTCTAAGACAATTACTTTGTTTCTTGTTATTTGAACATTTTCTAACAGTACTGTTACAAAGAATAGGAAAAAAATACCCTGAAAAAGAAATACAGAATACACTTTCAAGGGCATCAAAGTTTTTCATTAAATTATCAAGTAGAGGCCACATGCAAGGAGGAGCGCAGTAGCTGGGCCAATCCTCCATTTACCTAATGAAGGATCATTTCCAGGGCCTAAGCTGCAGTACATACAGTATCAATGAAATTGTCAGCAAAGGTGCCAGCAGTACAGATGTTTTCTCAGCAGCCAAAACAGTCCCATACATTCATCTACTATGTTGTCTGATCAACAAGAAGAATTAAGAGCTGAAATTCATATCCCGAAGTAACAAAAAAATTAGAAACAGTAATCACTAAGTACACTTTCATTTACTTCAGATGCCTGATGAGAAGCAGCCAGTGGCTAGAGAGGAATCGCGTGAGCCAGACAGCTAGGACTATAAACCTCAATCCCAATATGCACTGTGCTCAAGCTCTTCCAATGTAACTACATGATACTAAGTCAACACAATTTGCCCAACTGCCAAGTATAAAAACGACACAGCACCAACACTGACAATTGTCTTGATGCCAGCACTCATCTCCAGTACCCATGCTGCTCATTTGTGCTTTTGTCTTTGTTCACCAGTAGACAATTCTCAGCTTCAAATCCATCACTTGTATTTCTTAGCTGTGGATATTGAGACAACCTAAATGCAATCCCCCCAAAACCTACAAATTCGTATTTACTACTGTGACCAATATAGGATGATAATTTGTAAACACTCCTGCTTTGGCTTCCTTCTAAAGAATCAGTGTAAGGAAAAAAAGAACTATTACTAGCCTTCTAGCATAAATATTTTGCAAATTAACTTTCTCAAGGTTTTAGAGGAAAGATCTTCTGTCCAGCCTTTGTTTTTCAAAACACACACATTCTCTTCAGTCAATGCAGAAATCTCAGCTCATAACTCTACTCAAATGGCATATCCTGTCCAGAGCCCCAGACATGCAATGTCTCCTGCAGCCCTTCTGGTCAGTCTGTTTTGTATTACTTTCCTGGCCCCAGTTCCCATGTGGTGCTGCTATTCTTCCACTACTAATAATAAATCCATACTATACATAATAAAATAAATAATAAATGCACTAATAATAAATTCATTAATAATAATAAATTCATGACAATTGCAGTAGACTCTTGCCCCTGCTGTATGTCAATACTGTGGTTTTGTCTTTCCCAATACTACAAGGAAAGTAGTGAGGGGGGGTTGCTGTCATAGAACACAAAAGCTCCCAGTGTCCAAGCCTGCCTTCACCAGAGCAGTCACAAACTGCTTTATCATGTTACCTCATTATGAAGTTGGACTTCATATAAAACTTTATTTGGTCACATTCAGATCAATTTTTAATGGGGATGGTCGAAGGTAAGCCCTGGCACAAAGGCTATTATTAGCTTCTTTCTCAGGAGCATCTTACCTGTTCCACTTTAAACTCCAAGATGTACATTAATTTCAAGCTAAGGACTTCATGCATTTGTTAACACAAACTTGTAAAAGACAACAGGATCAATACATGTCCATCAAGCCAATATATGAAAATAAACTAGGCAGATGAGTCTGCCTGAATTGAGTCAAACCCTCTAATCAATACCATAATCATTTGTACTACTACTCTTGTCTCTGACCCACCCATGGCACGGATGACAAGGCTACAGCCCCCCCTTGGGCTGTGCCCAAGGTCTTGGCAGTGTTGGAAGCAGTGGTGGCTGTGGGAGGAACTGTGCTCAGCTCTAGGCTTCAAGAAAAAAGCTGGATGGATTCCAGAGGACAGCAATCTAACAACCTTGTTCAACCTTACCCCCAAAACAACCACCAAACTGCACCCTAAAAGGGAACATAGTCTTCAAAACAGTAGCATTTTTCCCCTTTTTCTTTGCAGGTGATTTTTGATATAAGAAATATCCCACTTAAATAGCAGGCAAAGAATTGTTGGTGAGTCTCAAAGAAAACCTTTGCCCTCAATATCTAGGGAAAAAAGACTGACTAGGTGGTTGCTGGAACTCTTCCATTCTAACCAGTATTACACATAGTTTTTCAATATAATTTCATCTAATTTTAGATTCTGATACAAATAAATTGCTAAAATCAGAGTAATAAAGTAACTGTTGTTCAATATTCTATAATATTTCTCAACTTTCTTTAACATAACCACATGCTAGGTCTTGTTAAGTAACCTACCAGGTCACTGTCTGCATGCCTGGATGTGTTATCTACCAAGCATTAAGATGTATGCAGCAGGACAGCATACAAGTAGAGTAAATATTTTTCTTGCTACAATTCTCTGGGAAACAGATAATTTCATCATACAAAACCTTAGTAAATGTAGAGTTTAAAAACCAGCTATTTTTACCTATTACTGGAGAACTCTCTAATCTTCCTTAAAGTCTTTCACAAGTGTTTCCTGTTCAACATAGTCCAATTATCCTAAAAAAGTCTCTCCCTTACATTATTTATATTCATCCTTACTTAAGATCCAGCAAAAGCTGATCTAAAAATAATGCTGAATTTTGTTTAATAATACCGTAAAAAAAAATGTTACCCATGAGGGAGGGTGAATGACATTTCAATGATTGCACAGGGATGGGTAACAGGAACGGAGATGTACATCTAAAAATCAATAATTATTTCATTATAAGATCAAGTAAACTCTGTCTTTATTCCCTTAAAATTTTCATTCACTACTCACTGTATGGCATCTAATATCAAATGCCTGGTAGTCAGTCTATAACATCAAGACTCTGGTACAAATACAAGATTGAAAGTTTTTCTTTGTGGGAGAATGTGAGAAGCCGCAGGAAGGAAGAAAAACAGAGGAGAAATAAAAAAGGGGACGAACAGAACATAGAAGCTTGATTTCATCCTACACTCGCTATGTGGTTTTGAATTATTATTCTGATGATAGTGTTCTTCCCAAGGAATGCCTTTTCACTGATGACTAAAAAGAGTTCCAGCCATTCTTAAGAGCTCATCAATTAACTGCTTCATTTGGACAACTAATTTCATAATTGATGGTCCCTGTTCCTAGAATATCCAGGTATGAATATTAAATGCTGCTGGTGAGTCATAGACCTGGATTCCCACTGTCTTTATTTCCCTGACTTTGCTAAAACATTATTCCAAGACATCAATAATTTACAATACAGCAACCATTATTACAGCAGAATTATGGTCTGGTAAAGGAAGTCCTCTCCAACACACTGAACCTTGAATTCTATCAGAAATACTTCTTACGTCAAGATCATCCTAGAAGCTGGATTCACTCACAGACTGAATTAAATGTGCTGCAACACAAATACGTTTCTAGCCCAAGAAAAACTTACAATTTAATATTATAAATTACCCAGTCAACAATCACATTGTGTATTTTCCACAACCGATATATTGCACCTCAGCACTTCAGGAATTAAGTGACAGTATATCATTGAAGTTATTCCCTACTGAAGATATAGGCAAGTAACTCAATAGTAATATGATAATCGAGAAATCTTCACATAAATCAAAGTCCAGATAGCAAAGTGCTAAGACCTCAAGATGGCTAGAGCTTTGAGATGGCTTGGCCTATACTTTTCCTTTGATATGGGTACACTGAAGACAGCAAAAGGGATTTTAAACTCTGAAGTATTAATAAAATATACTAAACAGTGAAACAGGTTAAAAAAAGAAACATAAACCCCCCCCCACATTGAAAAATAACTCTCCACTGCTCACTTTGTCCCTGCTGGGCAGGTCCTTCCTTCAGCTTTGCTAAATCTTAGCCTGTCAGCTACCAGTGGCTTCCTTAGTTGCAACAAGCTCTGAAAAGACCCCTCTAGATATGCACATCTCTCTTCCCAGTCTCCTTTGCAGCCTTATTATGTTTGCTACCTACTATTTCTAGGAGCCTGTCAACCTCAGCTCCTGCTTCAAAGCTCCCTCCTGGTTGCACCATCCAGCAATCTAGATAGCTCCTGAGCTCTTTCAACTACTTGGGGAAGACAATGGTCTCTCTTTCTGCAGGTGGTTTCCCCTGGACCAGAATGCAGCAGTCACAAGTCTAAGAGGCAATTTTTCCACTTGCTGTCCAGACTCAGACATTAAACAGAATGCAGCAAACAACGAAACAGGTACGTCCCTCACAAGGGAAGTCAGGACAGCAATGTTTTCATCTACCAAAACATCTGCATGGTACTTTAGTAAAATCAAGTCTGACATTTACTGAATCTCCACAAACCAGACAGAAAAGTTCAGAAGAGTTTATATGAAGGTGAGAGAATATAGAGTTTGGTAGACTTGAGAGCAGACAGCCCTAATAATAGGTACTAAATAACATTCAGCAATGCAAACTGAAAACCTTTATATAAGAGTCTCAGGATACATTTGATTAATTGATGTTCTGCCAATGATTTAATTTTTAGAATCACATCTATATCTCAGGTCTCTGATTTCTTAACTAAAAGGCTGTAATAAAGATTTTTAAAACAATCTAAAATTGTACTGGTGTATAATTAAGTCTCACCACCAAATTATTGGTATTTTAAAGAACAGATACAATACACTTTTAGCCTTCTCTTATTCCCAGAACACACAAACTGCTCAATCACCAGTACTAACAGTACTGCGCCTAACATTCTTTCCCTTTCTACTTAGTCCATGGTTATATCTACTCAATATGGTGTCAATCCTCTGTTTACCACGAGACACCACCTTCAATTAGTCCTTTTATTTAATCTTACAATGCCGGTTCTCATTGATCATGGCACTTTTGATCTGTGGATTTATGAAAATCTAAAACATCTCTCACTGGAAAGGTGGGCGTATTTATCCCTATTGTTCTTTTGCCAAAAGAGAAGCTTACAAAAATATCAGCTCCCGCTTAAGAGAGGAAGGAAATAGCATTTGTTTAACAGAACAAGAGACCTTTCAGTACCTGTCTGGTGCCCTTGACCAACACACTATTATGGTCTCTCAATATGCTGGCTGCCCCTTGTCTGGCTGCTCATTTCTGATAAGAGATGCCAACTCCCTGGAGTGCCATTCAGAGCCAAGAGCAAAAGGCAAGAGACCCAGAAGGGTTATTTTCAAAGGCTTATGAAAGAAATAAGACATTTACATGTTTTTGCAATTATTTTCTGAAAAAAAAAGGTAAAAGTTGAAGAGCAGCATTTACATTGTGGTATCACATAACTATTATTGGCAGAAAAGCTTGAAAAGAAGACACCTTCTTATTTGCACTATTCTCTATCTTTCCAAGAGCTTAGGCACAATTAAGAAATAATTTGCTGACAGCTTAGTCATTCACTCACCATAAAATCTACCCTGTATTTTGCCACAGATATTCAGTAACATTCTTGAAAATAATACTCAAAAGTAATGCACTGCTGTACTCCTGTCACAATCTAGTAAAAAACAAATCATTGCTGCACATATTCATCTTCAGCATTTCTGACAGATGCTTTCATACTGGCTTCTCTAAAATCATCTTTATTCTGTACTGCAATAAAAAACAAATGGTCACTAATGGCACACCCTGCTAAGACAAAAAAGTCAATAGCAAATCCATGGAGATACATTAGACTGTACTTGGATACTTTTTACATTAACACAGTACACTACAAATTTGTGTCATGTTAGATAGAAGGATTCTGGTTTGAATTACATAGACTCTCTGGAATTATAACTTTGAAAACAGACAAAACTAGATTGAGCTCTTTATCCAAGATGCATTCATTGCATTTCACAGTCTATTATTTGATGTCACAGGATGCTCAAAACCAGAGATTCTCCAGTTTGCTTGACATGCCGACTTGAGATCCCATAACAAGTTTTACCCAAATGGTTTGTACTTGCAAGAGTTCTGGACTGTGGTGTGGGACTGCTCTTCAACTTTTAAAAATGCAGTCTCACATAACCTTTTAAGTGACATAACTGTAGGAAATGGAGAAAAATTAACTAGTTAAGTCCTCAATCATAGAATCATTATGGTTGGAAAGGACCTCTAGGATCATTAAGTCCAATCTTCATCCCAACATCTCCCTAACCACTAGACCTCAAGTGCTACATCTACTCATTTTTTAAACACTTCCAGGAATGGTGACTCCACCACCTCCCTGGGCAGCCTGTTCCAGTGCCTGACCACTCTCTCTGTAAAGAATTTCTTCTCACTATCCAATCTAAACCTCCCTTGACACAACTTGAGGCCATTTCCTCTCGTCCTATCATTAGTGATTTGGGAGAAGAGACCAACACCAGCCTCACTACAACCCCCTTTAAGGTAGCTGTAGAGAGCAATAAGGTCTCCTCTTCTCTAGACTAAACGACCCCAGTTCCCTCAGCCACTCTTCATAAGGCATGTTATACAGACCTCTCACCAGCCTCTTTGCCCTTCTCTGCACCTGCTTCAGCACCTCAATGTCCTTCTTATACTGTGGTGCCCAAAACTGGACACAGNCGAACCCATGTTGACTGGGCCTAATTCCCCTGTTGCCCTGTACTTGCCGTGTGATCATCCCCAAGATGAACTGTTCCATAATCTTCCCTGGCATTGAGGTCAGGCTGACAGGCCTGTAAGTTCCCTGGATCCTCCTTCCTGTCCTTCTTGTAGAAGGGTGTCACATTGGCAAGTTCCCAGTCATCTGGGACCTCGCCTGTTAACCAGGACTGCTGATAAATGATGGAGAGAGGCTTGGCAAGTTCTGCCGTACTCCTCACTCCTCCTTCCCCGATCTCCTTTCCTTTAGAATTAGAGAATCATTTAGGTTGGAAAAGACCTCTAGGTCTCACTGTGAAAACACCCATTTCCATCCCAGGTATGGGGTTAGCCAAGTGCTTAAGCGCCCTACTGAGCTGGAGCCGTTTGCAGTTAATATACCTTGCTACTCAGATCCTAAATTCTTATCACGCATGAAGATGGAAGACTGCATGGTATTTTCAGGGTGAATTTAGGATTGCTGTTACTGTATACTTTCAGAATATATTCTGGGCAAACAAGTCACAACACTGATGCACAAATCCAACTCTTTATTTACTTGTTACTGTTTTAAAAGAATGGTAAACAAAGCAATAAGTAGTGTATAATTCTTTAATTCTTTTCAAACACCACATACACATGTTTTACATTAAGTCAGCCTGGGAAAACTATTTTCATGAATTCTATGGCAGATTTTCAGACCACCCTTTTCAAGTTCCTTGTATTTGCTGGAAAACAGGAAGAGTAGGATCTGAAGACAAATGCTGGATCACAACACTTCAATGGGCTTGACAGAGAAAGCAAAATAGTAGACCAGATGCAATAAGGTCTGTGCAGCCTCGAAAAGGCTGACTACCACTATCATATGGAAAAGCGGAGTAAACATGTTTGCTGTGCTCATAGCTATATTGGCATTTCACAGCATATGAGAGCTCATTCTGCCATTGCAAAATTGTTGGATCTAGTTTAAATTAAAAAAATCAAACCCAACCGCTTTTCAAAGATACATGAATTATTCAAGCAATTTATTCCCCTTTGGTAACTTAGGGAGCCTCACCAAAATCCAGGATAAAGGGATACTTTTTGCCACACCTTCTGTTCATTGTGACAGGCAAGACTGTTACGTTCCTTCTAAACACTGATCTGTTATTGGCTTTTATAACAAGCACAGTAACTAATCAACAAACCTGGGTGCATAGTTTCCAGTACTCTAAGCTATAATGAACTAGTAACTATCTTCTGAAATACATAACGAAAGCTGAAAACCTTTGAGAGGCTGCACTACACAATGTTTTCAGTCTAAAAACATACATTTGTGTAGACATAATTTACACTCATTTCTCAACTATTCTAGATAAAGACAATTCACAGGCCACAAATTAAACATTTTCCTTCAAAAGCTCTTGGTAAAAAACAGGACTGTCAAAAATCTACATAGTTTATAAAGTTATTCAAGATGAAAGGTGCCATGTGTATTCACAATATCCTCCTCTTCATTATGCAGAACAATTCAAGAACTGAATCTTGTTTATGTTATTAAAATCCAATATATGTATATTGACTTTTTTTTTGGTATCAGATTCTTCTCTCTTTGAAATAGAGGTAATAGAACAGAATTGGCACTTGCTGGAATCACTTTCTGACTGAAATTATTTGACCATTTCTGGTTGAGCACTAGAATCACTGTTTTGACCTACAAAGACAGGTGCAAAAACGATTAAGTCTAGGTTGGAATTTCACCTATTATTTCCTGCACTTAAAAAGGCAAGAAACAACTAAAAGGAAGTAATAGAAATTAAGCTTTGAATATTAAAACCAAAAAGGACAACACTTCAGGCAAATGAGCTCTCCTTCAGGCATAGATGTTGAGGATAGTGGAAGGAATTATCTAGGGGAAGACTGAAACATAAAAAACAATCACATGATAAGCAGGAAAAATGCTTAATTGCACTTGCCACTCAACCTGCTTCCCTCTATCCTATGTAGTACATGTGTAAAATAAGACTCAGAGTTAAAGATCAACCACTACATTATATACATTGTTGTTCTTTTAGCTTTTGTTGCAAAAATGCTGGTTTGTTCCCTTTTCTCCTACATATAACAAGAAAACATAGAGGTGGTGACTACAGTTGAAACAGGTAACAAAAATTAAAGCATATGCAAAAATTACTCTTATGTATGTGCTCTAGCTGAAACAAAAATGCACTGAAATATTTTTGATAGTATATTATTTTTGGCAATTGCTGAACAGGCACATTCCCCTGCTTATGTGCATCATATCCACTATCCTGAAAGCTCATGAAAAATAACAAGAAATATGGTCACAGCACAGAATGGGTAACACCAGAACTGTTCTCATTCAAGTAGCTTTGATTGTTTTACCAATGCAGGGATAAAGAAAGAGAAGGGGGAATAAGTGATCTTTATATCATTATTAAAAGAAATGGCACCTTCAGATCACACATTTTCCCTGGAGAAAAAACCAAAATGCAACAAATACACATGATCAAAACATTTTATTTCCAAAACACAATAGAATGATAGCCACAGTTTGATGTGTATTCCATCTACTTTGATAAAAGCTGGACAATTCAAACCCGTTCGGTTAAACCAGTTTCTCTCTAATATTCACCAACCTTTAGAAAACAATCAATGTTGCACAGTTAAAAGCCCAAATGCACCTTAAAAGAATGCATTAATTATACTCCGTAGATCGTGATAATTAAGTGAATCAAGACCTTCCCCTGAGTTCTGGAATCAGCTCCTTACTCAGCTGCTACCTTGTCAACAGCTGGCATGAATTACTTGGAACATTTGGCTAACTGGATAATAAGGAGGACAGCCTGTGGTTGGTTCAAATTCTACTTCACTGATCTGCTTCAATTAAAAAAAAAACCTCATTAGATCCTCCTTTTTTTTTTTTTTTTTTTTTTTTTAAAGCAGTAACAACACTACAAAGATAAGGTTTCCTATGTTATTCCCTCATTATGTGCAAACAATGTAACTGTACAGCTCTCAGATGTTGTAGGGGTTTCTCTAACTGAAGCCCCAGTTCCCCATAATTCAATAATGCCTGTTTGCAACACTGATTGATCCTCACCCACATCACATCTTTCTCTTGGCTGGTGTGGTAAAGGTTTGCTGCTCTGAATATGTTTTTCTACTTGCTAGGAATGCATCAGCATAGATCACAGCAACAAAACCCCCAGGCTCTGCTCCCATCTAGTTTACTTAAGATAAAATATTTGTGAGACCAAGCTTTCTCCAAACCACAGCTTTGTTACAAGGTAACATCAAATTTTATTATTATGGACCCACACAAACAAATGCCACCCGCTGTTACTTTGTTACATTATTTGCTTTGACCCATGTAGCTATCAAATTCTCTCCAGAAATCCATGTAGGAATCCAGTTCTAGTGGAGCAACATGCTCAAAAGTGATTTTGTGCATGGTCTCTAGTGGCTTCAACTTCCAGAGGCACCTTTGCCACAGGGATCTGTGGGGAGTGGGCACATTTACCAGGTGGTCCTTCTCCTTTTCCTTTCAACAGGTAACAAGGAATCTAAAGAAAATAGCTTCTCAGATTACAGTCCTTGGGAACTGCTCAAATCAAGAATAAGTTTGATATAAAGCAATTACCCTATTATTGTCAGACATTAACAAAACCCTCAAGTACTTAGGTAAACTCTGCATGCGTGTTACATAGTCAGAGCATCCAGTTACAGCTGTCCTTGAAAAATATTGGATAATCCACTGCCTTTCTGCCCAAAACCAAACATTTAAAGTGCTGGCTTTTTTCTCCTCTTTGATCAAAACAGCACTGTAACTTTTGAGGTAGCAGAGGATTAGTCCAATATAATACCATAGCTAAAGCTAAAAACAAATAAAAAAGCTAAACCAATTTTAATTTATTTATTTAATCTTTGCTGATACTGTTCCCAGACATCACATGAATTCTAACAAGCATCATGGTAGTATCAACATCTGGTAGCTTAGTGGTATGGTAACCCACACTTTTTCCATGAGCTACTAAACAGACGTTGCTGAAAGGCTTAATTTAGAAGGGCTGGTTCCATAGAATTATCTGAAGTATTTCAGTAACTCTCATTTTTATTATATTGTACTTGTCTGGGATAACAAGGTACACAGACAAGTATTAGATTTCACATATCACAATGGCTACATCGAGGGCCATCACTTGTGCATCATTCTTTCGCAGAGAAAGCAATCGAAGTGAAGGTCAAGCCAGAAGGATAAATGTGGCCACTTTTTGGTTTTCAATCATGCCAGTCATGAGTCACCTTTAGAAAGGTAGTTAATCCTTGCTGTAGGGGCCAGAATTTAATAGCAGGCAATTGTGGCGGTAAAAATTATAAATAGCTTTTAGATTCTTCTAGTCTTTTATACCCACACATTGTCACAGTGATATCCAAGAGAATTTGCACTTTGACAATAAAGAACAATGTATAATGTTGGGGGAAGAGGAGAGAGAAAAGAATACATACTTTTTTTAAGGTACATTTTCCACGCAACGTGTTTTATAACTTAACCACAAGAAAAAAAAAAAAAAANGAACTCAGTTTCATGCCAGCATTTAAAAACAAAAATTAAGCATTTGAGATAAAACAAAATTAGAAATACAAGTCAAAGATTAATAGCCAAGGAAAAGCCTGATTCCAAGATCTGTGAGGACTGCAATGGAATTCTATTCCTCAGCACACCCACAGCTAGGCACCTGGCTTAGGAGACGCATCTCCTGGGGTCTGCCACCTTCACTAGTTTGTTACTGATAAACTGCAGGACCCATTACATGCACTTTAAACTTCTGGGTTAAAGTTTCTTACTTTTCTGAAAGAGAATAAGCTGACCTCATACTTATGTAATTAATTTACAATATCCCCCTGTGTCTTATGCTTATGATGTCATTTCTGGGATGAAAAAAAA
>VYZX01015280.1:0-20644 GCA_013401335.1 Brachypteracias leptosomus
CAGACAGACCCACTACATCAGTGAATCCAAGATTCATCTGTATTAAGGCTAGGCTGGTGATCTAAAACCTACTGGCTTGACTTCAGTCTTGCTTGCTACGATTTAATGACCACACTGATATACCTACCAGCACATGCCAGTTCTACTCTGTGCATGTAGGATCAGAGTCCAAGTCTTTCTGGGGTTGTTGCATTGAAGGACCATTTTCTTTGACTTTAGATTTTTCCATTAGTTTCCAGTCATTGTACCTGGTTGCAGATGTATCATCCATATGAAAAATGGCATTTTTAACTTCCAGAAGCATCTTCTGGAAACCAAGATTATCACAAGAATATTATGGCAGTACAGCAGGGGATGGAGACAAATATTGCACTGGGTAGAGCAATTGTATATCAAGCTAAGTTGAAAAATGGTGTGGAAAATGATCACGAACAGAATAGTGCTACCTTTTTTGGAAAAGGTCAAGACAAAAAGAAATCCAACCAGAACATATAAAAACGGCAGTCTTGTGGGAAGCTGATTGCTGTTAATTGAGAGTTACATATGATAGTGTATAATTATTATTTTGCATATTTTGCCTCATTAACTTTACTTGCATACCCAACCATGTGAGCTCCAGACAGTTAAAAATCCCTGCATTTAGTCTTCCTAAAAATAGCAACTGAACCCTTAAGTGAAGGAGGAAACAGGAAGAAAATATTTATGTGGATGAGACATTTTGTTATTTGGTTTTCCACATACTAAAAACTGATTTCAGGTTTCTGATATTTATTTAAAACCAACTAAAAGTAAAATAAAGTAATAAAAAATCCTTCTCTCTGTCTTAAAGACTGGTTGCCCCCAGTGTTATGTCTTGCAAGCTCCCTCAAAAGGCTGTCAGGTCTCCCATTCGTCCCCTAACTGCTTTTCTTTGTGCTTTTGGCTGGCAAAGAGCAGCACATGTCATGGTAGCTTTGAAGCTGCTCATGGTTGACTGATCGTCTGATTACTACCCTTTAGCTGATGAGTGAAATGAGTCGGACAGCTAAAATTTGAATTCACCCTGCTCTCTTCTGCCAGGGCACTAATTGGTCACAGTTCCCTATTCAGCCATTAGAGTTCACAAAGTTGAAAGTAAATTTGTGAAACCTTAACCTCATCAAATTTGGTTGAAATGGTGCAGTGAATCGAAAAGCTATTGCAGGAAGGATGAGGGACTGACAAATGGTGATGGACAAACAGGGAGTGTGATATATATGTTTTGCTTTCTTAGGGAAACAGGAGAAAGCAAAGGTAAAATATAAGTATTTTATAGTGTATTATGTAATCTCTGAAATAGCATAACGATAATGGAAATAATTATTTCAAATTGGATGTTGGCTTGAACTACTCAAATCCTTATCTCTCTAACCATACAGTATTAATTTGTTCTTTTGAGCCACTTTGAGTCCTCATTAAACTAGACAATTTAGAACGATGTTCTTGAGCAGCATACCACATAATTTTGGGTTTTGGAGGGGATCTAAATTGGGACCTTGAGAGTTCAGAGAAATCATATGTGACAAACTCTTTCCATACAACTGGAAAATATCCTCAAGATCTGGTACATGAGAAAAGTATTCAGTACTCCTGATTTACAAGATCTTAGCCTGAAAGTTATTTTTAAAATAATGAATGTTAAGTTTGATGACAAATGGATGCTAAAATTGCTTATCACTGATGACTGGAGGAAACAGCCTAGGCCTGGTGGTTGGATAGTGCAGCTGGAAATGATAATCCCACAGATTTCCTATTTGAGTAAATATGGGGAGTTCTGGAACAAACATTCAGTAGGTCTGTTTTTGCCATTTCTGTCATATAAATAAGGATGAACTCTGCTGATACCAGTTAACACATGCAGGAACATGTGGAGGTGAATTGGGTTCATTTTTTTCTGTGCTTAAATTGCTCCACAGATTTCATTTGCTAGATACTGTCCGTGCATGAAGTGCAGCTAGGCATTGTGGAAACAGTATGGAACCTCTTTTGCAATCATGTTATTTTCATGTTTCCTCAGATTATAAAATACATGTTCGGCTAAGTAGGAGCATACAGTGTAAATATCTGTACTTGATTTTTATTTAAAAGCCTCAAAGAGTTTTCAAACTGTCAAAGCCCAATCTTAGCCTGCAATATGCGAGATCCTAAGTATTTGTACAATAAATATAGTTAAGTTGAATTCCTTCCTCTACTGTAAATACAGTTGTGGAGTGGCTAGAACCAGATGAGCTCCAGTGGTTCAGTAAAATCTAAATGATCCTGTGACTCTGATTTTAAAATTTAATGACACCTACTCTCTCTTACATCTAAGTTTATTAATAGAAGCACAAGTGCTCTACATTGCGAGAAAGGATAGTGGTGCTTTGAACAATTAAATGATGAGTATCTGAAAGTATCCTTGGAAGTCATTAGGAACAATCCTGATGAAGGCAGTTGGGACTATCTAAGAGAAAGAGAAAAGCTGACCTGGCGTTAGCTGCAAAGAACATTATGGCGGCTGAAGTCATCTTTGTAGCGTTGCAAAATGTAGACAGCTCTACAGACAGGTTGGTTTGGGTTTTTTTAATTATTTTTATATGACCATGGACTACTGGAGGTCAGAATAAGCTCAGAATAAGCCAGTAGAGTGGAAGTGTTGGCGGTCACTCATGGTTGAGTGATGCAGTGTGAGGACTCAAGATAACCAGTTCTCATGGCTTTTGGTCCCAAATGCCAAAGACGTTACACTTTCAAATCATGAAACTTTCAAAGGTCAAGTATCTGCAAAAAACAAAGCTCATCCTATTGGTTCAATTACTACAGTGAGCACAGATTAATACTGTCAGTCAGACTGAAGTGGTGATGATTGGAGTACTGAAGAATGTTTACTTAAATACTCACTCTGCCAAACACCCAAGGACTTGACTTACATTCTAGGCATATAGAATATTTTATAAAGTATCTAAGGAGGGACATACTTTGCAGTTTGTAAATATGAAAGTTAGGAAGGTAGAAGACTAGAGAGAATGATTTTTGGATGTTTTCAAATAGCTGTTAGTGATAAAAGGTAGTTGAACTTGAACGCCAGATGCAACATTGGGAGGAAGCAGGTGAACATATTACCGGGGAATATTGGAGTAAGGATGTGTGGAAGTAACACTGGGGACTTCCAGACTCTTAAGAGTCCTACAATTGGTTTGGCATTGTAAGAAGACAGTTGAACACAGCAGGGGTCATGGACCCATGATGTGGGAAAGGAGGCTGGTGGGCTGGGGTTCATAATCAGTTGTCAGCCCATTATAAATATATTTAGCATTCCTGTGACAAGACAGACAGACAGATACTGACTGAATTGCTGACTTAATTTGAACTATTAAGTAGTAACTAAGTTGCAGATTTATCATTAACATATTCAGTGAGTTGCTGATTTAATATGTGGAAAGCCATAGCATAATACAAAAATGTTGCAGTTAAGGCGGAGTGAGTGTAAAGTGGCTGGTTCTCTCAGGGTCAGTTATAGGAGGTGACTTCCCAGTAGAATACCTGCAGGACAGGGACAAACTGGCTATCTTTGGGTTGGTTTTGGAACTGACTCCTAGCAGGGATGAAGAAAAACAGTCTGTCTGCACAAAATGGGAAATACAAAAGGGCATAGCTCCTAGAAATGCTATAGAGTTGACTTTAACACTAAGGAGTGTGCCCTGCAAAAGATGCTGCAGCGTGGATGATCCTAGCACCTGAGAATTGACTGCTGTGGAGGTGAACATCATTTTGTGGGCCACCTAGACATGGCAGGTAAAACACTGCTAAACCCTTGTACTGTGAGTGTGAATTCCATGGACCAACAGAGGCGTCTCAAACCTTTGTGGACTGGGAGAAGTCAAGGATTTGGGAGCATTTTTCATGTTTGTAACACTATGCCAGTAACAGTCATCGTACCTGTATTGCTAGACTTGAGTTACAACAGGTATGTGATAAGGTGTAGAGTATATAAGCTATGGAAGGTTCGCTTCACGTGTATCTCAGGCAGTCACAGCCTCTGTCCTTACAGGGTCATACTGCTCACATTTTTGCTTTCCCACTAATATCACAAACAGCTTTTAGGAAGGATTCAGAAGAAGCAAATGGAAGTCAGAGTAACTGACTTGTAGTGAAATGTTTAATGAATAGAATTTGTGTATCCAGGCGAAAATGAATTTTAGTAAACCATGACATACTCTAGTAGTTGATGGCTTTTCAATCTAGTAGAAAAAGCAGGCATAAAATGTTCTGGTGATCATAACATGACAACAGATATATTTGGAGTGAAACCCAGGAGCACGTTCATAGCTGTGTCATGAGCTAATTCAACCATGGGAACAACCTGCCTTAGGATGTGGTGAATTATTTGCCATTATACAAAATCAAGAAAAAAATGTTATTTAATCTTACACTTTATCTAGAAAAAATATTGCTGAGTAAAGTGTAGTCACATGATATATACTGGCTATTGCTTGTTTCTGAAGTATAGTAGCATTGTATGTTTTTTCTTTTCCCCTGGAGCCAGCTCAGTTAATCATTATTGTTGCTAAATCTGACATGTTTTCTACATTGTTATGGAAGATGGCAAGATTTTGTATGACCATGATGAATACTGTAGTTGTCAAGGTTTGTTTATTTTTTTACTGATAGGTGGTAAGTGTTTGTATTTAATTCTATCTAGTTTTGGGACTGCACATGTCAGATTCCTACTAAATTGAAGAAAAGAGGGTCCTATCCACCATTTTATAATGTCACTAGATAATGTAGATGAAACAGGCAAAGTCTTTGCTGAGATGAGAAGATTAGATTAGATATTGCTTTGTGCTTTCCAAAACGGACAATGCTTGATTCTAATTTTACCTTTGTCTAGACTGTGCTTCCAATGGCAACAGGTCAGCACTGAAACACTTCTCAGCAGGAGCTGGTAAGAAATTATTTCCAGGAATGGATTTATCAGACACAATGTGTTTTTATTGTCCACAAAGAAAGGAAAAGTCTGGCAAGTGTTAAGTGTTCTTGGGAATCAGAAAAAACATTTGTGATTTTACTGTCCAAGGAAGAGCAAAATGTAAAAATTCAGACTTCTTAAATACTATTTCTTTTTTCTCAGCAGCAATATGCTTTGATTTGTTTTTCTCTTGGCTAGAGGTCAGGCAAAACACTATTTCATAGGACAAGCTCAATTTTGGGGTTTTTTCAAATCACAGTGACAATTTTTACTAAGAAAGGAAACAGTAGATAATCTGTTTTATTTCAGGTAGCACAAAATCAGTAACCAGTATAACTGGTATGGAACATCACCAGGGTTGATGGGTTGATAGCATATTCTGCTTGAGCTGTGTGAGTAGCTGACTAGGGGATGCACTTTCAGAATATCCCTATGAATGTCAGGCATAAAAACCGATGTACTCACTTTTAGAATTCTATATGTAGAAAGTAGATCAGTAACTTCTTGAGAAGAACTTATAAAATTCTAAAAAACAGAAAGAAGGAAATGGCACAGACATAACTTCATCTGTGGCACAGGAGAACATGAGGCCAACGTTTGCTCTATAGTTTTTCAAGAACCACTTTTTACAAAACTTGTTGCAGATGATAATTTAGTTCCTCCCCTGCAACAACAATGGCAGACAAAGATGGATTTCTGCAGGAGGAAGGGATCAAAGTTTTGTCAATGTGAGTAAAATAAGAAAAATAGACCTGGAAGCTAAGGGAAGAGAAGATTGTCGAGACTGAGTGAAACTAGAACCATCATGAAATTTTATTTCTCTCCTATGGAGGTCCTATAGGAAGTCAGTTTCCTGATTTTTATTCTTGTAAATGTGTAATTCATTTCTGTTGTATTTGTTATGTGACTTTCCTTTTCGTTTTCAGAGTATAAAGCCATATATCTTCTGGAAAAAATAGTAATTTATTTGATGTGTACAACCTGGACAAATGAGCAGTTCGATGGTACAGCTACAAAGAGTTCTAGAGCAGGAGCAAATTCAACATTACTCCAGTTACATAAAATCAGGTGATGTCACTAAAATTAAACTTCCTGTTGCAACTGGTTTGACCCACTGATGCAGTGAGACAAAAACTGGAAATCCAGTGTGAAAGAGCATATGCCCTTTGCATGCTCTAAAAAGCCCCCCCTTATTTTTACCACTGCATTAATGAAGGAGAAGCAGCAGGATGAATCTGATAGGTTGTCTGTATCTTCATACTCACTTTAGCTTCAATTGTGTGTGCTATTGCAGATTGCCTCCTTCCTTTAGATGATTTATATTTTTTTATAATCGAAGGTTTTATAGCTAATCCTTGTTTATCAAAAGAAAGCATATTTGATCACAACTCATTTAGACTTTCATCCTTTTAGATACATCACAGATATCCTAAAATACACAAAATCAATATGTAATATGTGAAAGATTTGCTTGTGGTAAAAGGTCAAGAAAAAGAATTTTTCTCCTAGCTATTGACATAAATACTTGGAGGTGAAATATTTTCAAGGTATTTTATGTCACACTTGAAGTCACTTTGATATAATAATCAATAAAGACCGTGATGATAATTTCATTCTATCTATGTCAGTTCTTATAAACATTACTGATAAATCTTCCTTTGGCTGATACAGGGTTGGTTAGCTGGAGTAACCAAACAATGTTTTATTCTGCAAGCATTTTCTATTTCAATCTAAAATTAAAATGTCGGAAGCATTTTTTAATTTAAAGTAGGAAGAGAAAGATATCATGTATTTTTTCCAACTGATAAGAGTGCAGAATTACATAAGCTGCAAATTTTGCTCTAAGAAAAAAAATCTCACAGGTATTTATTTATTTATTTTGCCCGTGAGAAAGCTCATGTCAAGCATTCTCTGTGCTTGAGTGACTTTGGTTCTCTGAAGTACGCTGTGAGATTGGAGATACATACTAATTGTGGAATAAATCGTATAAAAGGTTGTTGAAGTGTTGAGAACACCAATCAGCTTCAAAAAAGGACTGAGGGTTTTAAGAAGTGCTGTTAGGTGAACGTAGTGGCAATGCATTTGTATTTGTGGAGAGACTGAGGAATTCTGCAAAAACCTTTGCTGGGTTCTGCAGGAAAGGATCTTGAAAATCTCCCCCCCAAACCTTATGCTTTTTAATTCATTCTTAGACTTGCATACATTTTACATACTTGAAATAAAAATAAGTTAAACTTGTATAGTTTGGTTTTGTTTTAAAAAACCCTGCAGGAAGCTGTACAGTGCTCTTAAATTGCAATGGTTAATATGATACTGTTAATCTGACATTGGCTCTGAAAGCCATAGTGAAGTGGTTGTTGGTCCCGTAACCACAAAAAGTACATGCATAAGGAATTGACTTAATATTGTTTCCTTATTGAAAAGTCCAACACAAAATTACTATTGCATAGTCTACTGAGCCTGTATTTTTTCTTTATAATATCCTCAGCTTTCTAGTATAGTTGAATTTAGTCTCTTATTTTAAGATGCCATCTCTCTAATACAATTGATCTTTACAAACCTTTCAAGGCAGTTGTCATAGAATCATAGAATAGTCTGGGTTGGAAGGAACCTTTAAAGGTCATCTCTAAAGCAGAAGAGACTAAGCAAAGATATAAAATAATGCAGAAAATGTTGCTTGAATTACACATTTCTAAATAAAAAACCATAATTCCTTTACTCAGATAATTTGATACCTGTATTGTCAAAAATGAACTTGCTTTATTTTATAGATCTTTCTGAAATCAAAGCTGAGAACTAAGCTCATGGTGCTGGCTGTAGATCATTATGTTAAGGATCAAAATTAGCTTTGGAAACCCATTTAGATTGTCTTGGCCAGAGAAGGTAAGAACCGAAGTAAATTTTAGAAATTTTATGTTTAGCTAGTGCAAAAGTATAAAGGTACTATGGGATAAAGGCCATGAACACTCCATAGAAGAGGGGTGTTATAGTGTCTCACTCAGTGATGAATTACAGAGACTGTGAGTGGGTATAACCAAAAGCCAGGCACATATCCAGCTGTAACATAGTGATTTTGTTTCTGTTTAAGACTTAAGCTGAGGGGGAAAGCTCCCCCCCCCTTTCTTTTTCTTGAGGCAGAAATGGGACTTGAGCCTTCTTTAGTGCAGTTTAATAGAAGGCAGCAAGCATTCACTCAAATAGGCAGCATTTTTCTAGACTGTTATGTGGATCATATAACATACATTATAGTTTTATATAAAATTGTTATGCCTTCCTGAAGTCCATTAAATAGGCAAACCATTAAAATGCTCCTACCCTTATTCACAGTCTAATACAGAACCTCAGCAAATTCTGCTCTTCAATTACAAATACTTGTGTCTGATATCAACTGAGGAACTACCCCTTCTACTGCTCTTGGAGGTGTGCTCACTTTCTGTGATGTGTGTAGGCAGTGTAGTTCCAAGTGTGGGAAGAAGCACAAAGGTTAAATGCCTGGTGTCTGCAGAAGGCACACTTCAGCACAGATTAGACAGAGTGTGGTAGGTGCACTTCAAGTGCCCCAGCCTCTCAAAGCAGTGAAACAGGCCAAAATTCAGTCCTGAAGACTGCTGGGAGATTGAATGCAAGGAGAATATTATTTCTTACCAATCTGCTGAAATTCAATCTCATCTAACTTCAGACTTCTGCAATACAGACATCTGTATCTTAGCTAGATTTTTTTTTTTTTTTTTTAAACTTGCTGAAGAGAAATAGGCACTTCTAGGATGTGATTCATAAGACCTATTTTGGTTTGGGTTTTTTTTAGGAAAAGATTAGGTGACTATTGTAGCATTCTGGGCTGAGTGAAATGACAGATTTTCCCCCCTAGGAAGTAAAGATATTTCAAGCTCTGCTCTGTCCTGTGGGAATTTTTTGATCAATAATTTGAGTTTAAGTAACCTACTGCTCTCTTCCTATTTGAACTAGAACTTTCAAAGTGGGCTGACCCTTTGAATCTATAGGTTTTATGAATAACTCATATTTGAGAATTTTGTGGTGAAAATCTAAATACTGTAGCTTGCTGTCACATTAAAACTTCTCTACTTCACTGAGAGGCTACGAAACCTGATGAAAGAATAAGAACATCAGAAATTATGTTCAATTTTAAGCCAAAAACTACTTACTTATTGGTAATTAAAATCTCATTCAGTTGATTTCCTGCAAATTGTTGATCAGAAGTCTGTTGTTACAATACCAAAGTGGTATCTCACATATTATACAATTCCTTTTTTTCCCCAGTGCTGGTTATACAAGAGTTGTAAATTATCTTAAGCTTTCCTGTAAATAGACTTGATGTCTAAAGTTTTGGCTGGGATAGAGTCCATTTTCCTCATAGTAGCTGGTATGGGGCTGTGTTTTGGTGCTGTGACCAAAACAGTGTCCATGACACAGGGATGTTTTATTCTTGCTGAGCAGCGCTTACAGAGTCCAGGCCTTTTCCATTTGCCTGAGCAGCAAGCAGGATGGGGGTGCACGAGAAGTTGGGAGGGGACACAGCTGGGATCTCAACTGACTACAGGAATTTTCCAGACCATATGACATCATGCACAGGAATGAAAAACAGAGAGGAAGGAGTTTAGTGAGGTTAGCCATCTTTTGCTCAGGAGCTGACTGAACATTGGCCTACAGATGGGAGGTGGTGAGTGAATGTCTTGGCATCATTGTTTTGTTTTGTTTTCATTCTCCCTTCTTGCATTTCTCCTTTGTTTTTATCTTGACCCACAGCATTTCTTACTTTTACTCTTCTTTTCCTCTGTCCTCATACCAGAGGGGGAATAGAGAGGCAAGCAGGCAGCTGTTGTGGGGCTTGGCTGCCTACCAGGGTTAACCCACATGTGCAAAGTAATTTTTCAGCTTTTTCATCTTTATCATGATTATCTAACACATCTTAATTCCTGGCAGGAATTCCTTTGAGTACTGATGACTGCTTCACTCTAAAAGTTTGGCAAAATTATTTCATTTTTTAGCTATTCAAAATGAAAGCTGTCATTCATATATATCTGTGCACACATATATAAGATATGATTATTAAAGGACTCAAACTTGTAATAGAATGCTAAAAGATGGTCAGATTATGTTTTGTTTTACTGATCATTAGACAATCAGAATTTCTCATTTTGAATTCCTTAAAACTAGTTGTATACCATATTTCTTCCTGCAAATACACTGGAACATGTTATATCTCCAGATATTTATTCAGTGTGTTTGGATATGGCTTCAATATATAGCCAGTGTGCCGATGCCCAAATTTAAATGAATTTACCTTATGATTCTTGCTAACTTCTGGATTATTCTTACTGACTTCAGTGAGCTTTGTTTTTCTCTGATAGCTTATACGGTAAAAAGTTATCAAGAACAATACATCTCTTTCAGTTTACTGCATTGCTAGCTATTTGTTAAGATAATAGGTTAGGACAAAAAGAGGTGATATGAATACATCCACTCTGTCCCTAAGCGAGTACCTGAGAACATTTTGTGAACTTAAGTACACGAATCAAATGCAATAAAAGGGTAGATGAGTGCTGAAAGCTCATCCCTTTTGTTGTGTGGCACTGGCTGCAGCTTGGCACAGCATCCCCTCCCCTGAATCCAAGCCCACTGAGCTGTGGAAAAGAGAGCGCTACTCGNGAACCTCAGCAAATTCTGCTCTTCAATTACAAATACTTGTGTCTGATATCAACTGAGGAACTACCCCTTCTACTGCTCTTGGAGGTGTGCTCACTTTCTGTGATGTGTGTAGGCAGTGTAGTTCCAAGTGTGGGAAGAAGCACAAAGGTTAAATGCCTGGTGTCTGCAGAAGGCACACTTCAGCACAGATTAGACAGAGTGTGGTAGGTGCACTTCAAGTGCCCCAGCCTCTCAAAGCAGTGAAACAGGCCAAAATTCAGTCCTGAAGACTGCTGGGAGATTGAATGCAAGGAGAATATTATTTCTTACCAATCTGCTGAAATTCAATCTCATCTAACTTCAGACTTCTGCAATACAGACATCTGTATCTTAGCTAGATTTTTTTTTTTTTTTTTTAAACTTGCTGAAGAGAAATAGGCACTTCTAGGATGTGATTCATAAGACCTATTTTGGTTTGGGTTTTTTTTAGGAAAAGATTAGGTGACTATTGTAGCATTCTGGGCTGAGTGAAATGACAGATTTTCCCCCCTAGGAAGTAAAGATATTTCAAGCTCTGCTCTGTCCTGTGGGAATTTTTTGATCAATAATTTGAGTTTAAGTAACCTACTGCTCTCTTCCTATTTGAACTAGAACTTTCAAAGTGGGCTGACCCTTTGAATCTATAGGTTTTATGAATAACTCATATTTGAGAATTTTGTGGTGAAAATCTAAATACTGTAGCTTGCTGTCACATTAAAACTTCTCTACTTCACTGAGAGACTACGAAACCTGATGAAAGAATAAGAACATCAGAAATTATGTTCAATTTTAAGCCAAAAACTACTTACTTATTGGTAATTAAAATCTCATTCAGTTGATTTCCTGCAAATTGTTGATCAGAAGTCTGTTGTTACAATACCAAAGTGGTATCTCACATATTATACAATTCCTTTTTTTCCCCAGTGCTGGTTATACAAGAGTTGTAAATTATCTTAAGCTTTCCTGTAAATAGACTTGATGTCTAAAGTTTTGGCTGGGATAGAGTCCATTTTCCTCATAGTAGCTGGTATGGGGCTGTGTTTTGGGGCTGTGACCAAAACAGTGTCCATGACACAGGGATGTTTTATTCTTGCTGAGCAGCGCTTACAGAGTCCAGGCCTTTTCCATTTGCCTGAGCAGCAAGCAGGATGGGGGTGCACGAGAAGTTGGGAGGGGACACAGCTGGGATCTCAACTGACTACAGGAATTTTCCAGACCATATGACATCATGCACAGGAATGAAAAACAGAGAGGAAGGAGTTTAGTGAGGTTAGCCATCTTTTGCTCAGGAGCTGACTGAACATTGGCCTACAGATGGGAGGTGGTGAGTGAATGTCTTGGCATCATTGTTTTGTTTTGTTTTCATTCTCCCTTCTTGCATTTCTCCTTTGTTTTTATCTTGACCCACAGCATTTGTTACTTTTACTCTTCTTTTCCTCTGTCCTCATACCAGAGGGGGAATAGAGAGGCAAGCAGGCAGCTGTTGTGGGGCTTGGCTGCCTACCAGGGTTAACCCACATGTGCAAAGTAATTTTTCAGCTTTTTCATCTTTATCATGATTATCTAACACATCTTAATTCCTGGCAGGAATTCCTTTGAGTACTGATGACTGCTTCACTCTAAAAGTTTGGCAAAATTATTTCATTTTTTAGCTATTCAAAATGAAAGCTGTCATTCATATATATCTGTGCACACATATATAAGATATGATTATTAAAGGACTCAAACTTGTAATAGAATGCTAAAAGATGGTCAGATTATGTTTTGTTTTACTGATCATTAGACAATCAGAATTTCTCATTTTGAATTCCTTAAAACTAGTTGTATACCATATTTCTTCCTGCAAATACACTGGAACATGTTATATCTCCAGATATTTATTCAGTGTGTTTGGATATGGCTTCAATATATAGCCAGTGTGCCGATGCCCAAATTTAAATGAATTTACCTTATGATTCTTGCTAACTTCTGGATTATTCTTACTGACTTCAGTGAGCTTTGTTTTTCTCTGATAGCTTATACGGTAAAAAGTTATCAAGAACAATACATCTCTTTCAGTTTACTGCATTGCTAGCTATTTGTTAAGATAATAGGTTAGGACAAAAAGAGGTGATATGAATACATCCACTCTGTCCCTAAGCGAGTACCTGAGAACATTTTGTGAACTTAAGTACACGAATCAAATGCAATAAAAGGGTAGATGAGTGCTGAAAGCTCATCCCTTTTGTTGTGTGGCACTGGCTGCAGCTTGGCACAGCATCCCCTCCCCTGAATCCAAGCCCACTGAGCTGTGGAAAAGAGAGCGCTACTCGATGCAGCCACACCATTCTGCTGTTCCTATTAAATCTGCATCCATTCCTCCTCTGGAGAGATCATGGAAATTTTACAAAAGGTGTACCTAGATCCCCATGTCTGCTATTGCAAATAGCACCTTTTATTTCTGTTCATCAACTTTTTCCTCTTCTTTGTTTACGTGCTGTCTCCTTTTATGTGTTTTTCTATTTTAACCATAGCTTAAGACCAGAATTGAGTCTTACAATTACTTCTATGCAATATGTCACCTAAATATATGCTACATAGAGGAATATATACACCAACTTGATTATGTTCGTAATTTCTCTTTCCTTTACAACGATAACATTGTGATCTCCTTAGACTTTTTCTATTTTTGAGCTGAGTACCTTAGGAAAGAATGGCCAAATGCTCATGTCTTTATTGCACTAATTTCTGATTATTACCCAAGGCTGAGAGCTAGAGGGATGTCCTGGTGAGCAGACATGAGAGTTGAGAGGAGTTTAATTAACCAGTGTGGAGAAACTGCAGGAGGAGAGAATATATCTTGAGGCAGATAGAAAGTGAGCAAGATCAATTTGTTTGTACTGGCAGTATCACCCACAGAGTATCACTGCTAACAGGGAAAAGGGCCACACTCACACTGAGAAGATCTATAAGTGGAAGGACCCAGAACATGTGTAGTACAAAGAAGAATGTTCTTTTAAGACTGAGATGTTTCTGTGACCTTTAACAAAATCTCACAACTTTCAGAGATTTTAGTATCGCTGATGATGATTCTAGATCAGTTTAAAAAAAGCAGGAGCAAAGAAACTCTGGGAATCTAGTATCTTGTTCACATGAAAATATATAGAATCATTAAAAAAAGAGGAGTTGGGATGTTTAAATAAAGAAAATAATAGTGCACTAAATTAATCCAGGAAAAAAAGGTAATTATTATCCCTTTACAATGTGATGCAGCACTTTAAAATTTGTTGAAAAAAAGAAGTGGTTTTTTCAATGAGAGCCATAGTTCTGTTTATCAGTATTATTTATTCTAGTAAAATGTACTATGGAAACCTGCATCCACTGCAAAACTGCAGTGGTTTTTTTGCAGTTTCTGTTAGCTCTTAAGCTTACTCACTAGCGTTAATATTAAAGATCTGAAACACATGAAGCTGTTTATGTAGGTATTTTTAATTAGGTAGCTAATCGGTTAAAAATTAATCAGAGAAGACTTTTGTTTGGGGAACTTACTGATCTATTCTTCATTCCCTGTCCAATAACTAAACCCTATAACTAATTATAGGAGCCTCAAATATTTTGAGGAAAGGGAGAAACAAACCAAAACATTTTCGGTAGTAAAACAAGCCAGACCCTGACAGCCAGTAGATGTCATTCTATCTCTATTTTAATGCCAGTTCCTACTGTTCTCATGATATTTTTCCAAATCACAAACTGCAGGTGGGGGTGGGGGACAACATTTATGTTTCACTTTATTCTGATTAATGCACATTTTCAAATCTTTCTTTTCGGTAATGTAAGGTGTCAGAGTGTGAAATTGGAACTTTTTGATTCAACTGAGGCTGATAAGCTATTGTCATTGTCACTCATCCATTATTACTGTTTTATTTGTTTGTACAAAGGATTTGTTAGCTTTGCACTATGCATGATTTTCCTTCCTTTCTTTTTTCTTTACAATTTTCTTTTTCTCTCTGCGCAGGTTCGCTTGATGCTGTTCCCGTAGTTCTTTTCCCATCACTTTTCAAGACATCAAGGCCACGTACAAGAAGAGGGTTGTAACCCTGGGGAGATCCATGGATTGCTGCCCAGAGTCACACAAGAGAACAGTCTGACACCACATGGAAAGAGAGATTTGATAGTTTTTTTCTGAATAACCATATTGTTAACTAGAACCAGAACCCAAACACAGAGCCCTGGTGACAAAACGTAGCAAATACCAAGAATTTAATCTGCAGTAAGGATTGTGCAGTCTTGCTAAGGTAAGCAATTTGAAACTAGTCATTTCTTTTTTGTCCACAGATACACAGTGACTGTTTCGAGGAGAGCGTGGGCTGAGGGGCAGAACATTTGAGACTATGGGGAGAGTGAATTGTGCTAAATTTTAATGTTCATAGTAGAAGGTTCTAGTGAAAGAGGAGGAAACCAGACAAGCAATTTATTCTATAGCCAGAGTAGCTCACGTGCCAGGACTATCAAGCTGACAGTTTTAAAAATACTGAACTATTTTTGTTGGTCTTTGGCAGCCATGGTTTCAGTTGGTCCACTTCTGTGAAGGGACCGCATGTGTTTTGCTAGCTGTGGAGCTGAGGCAGATGCTCCTCAAAGTGTATTAACTGTGCTTCAGCACAGAACTCGCAGCCCTTGACCCTAGAGGAGCAGTAAGTCTAGCTCCTGCTGTGTCAGAGCAAACATTTTTTGCAGAATCAGTAACAAGCATATGAACAGATGAAAGACAGGCTGAATAGGTGAACTTCAAGATGGGAGAATCTTCATTGGCTTTACAAAAGTAAGGTTTTAAATGAGGGTGGGAGAACACAGGAGCTATAAAATCCTCACTAAGATACATTATTTAAAGCCTTTCTATCTCACCTCTTCTCAAAAGTCTTAAAATACACGTTACCTTTGAACCCAAAGCGTTAGGCTAAGTGGCAGTCTCCTTATCTTGGCTTGGGTCTTATCAATGCTATTGCAGTTTCTCTCCTGGTAGTCACTGAAGTGTAATCAGGTGGGTGAAGGTGGCATGAATTAATCTTCTGGTGCTCAGAAGGAATCCAATGCTCTATGTGCATTCTGGGTAATATATGCAGGGAATAACAGTTAGAAACTACTAGTCTGGCTTTGGCTGTTCCTGTTGCACTTGAGGCTCTATGGCAGCCCATGCTAGTTTCTCACATGCATTAATACCACACTGATAACACACCAGTACCACGCCTCTACTGGAAAGAATTTGATGTAGCAGAGCTGCATTTCCTCTGGATCTTGGAGTTTGTATCTTAGATAATTTTTCGTCATTGGGAAGTACCATCTCAAGCAAATCAGGAATTAACACTAATAGGAACAGGGATACAGGGTGCAGTAAATCACAAGTGTTCATACTACCATGTGTGTTATTAGCATATTAATTATATTAATGACAAAAAATCACAGTTAAGTGCTACTGCAGTCACAGAAGGAAAAAGACTAACAAATCTATGGTAAGCAAGTAAATGAGAGACTGGTAATGTTTTTACAGGTACTGACCAGCAAAATGTCTGTCCACCAAAGAATATCACAGTTTTGGTACTGTTTGCATAGCTGAGAAAATCAGTTATATAATCAAGCAAAGTAAACACTACTCACTTCTGCCTATCTAAAGAGGAACAAACAAATAAGGGAGCTAAGTGTAATGGGGAAGTTAAAATGAACTGAGGAAAATAAAGAGACTATGAATAGAAAGAATCAAGTACTAGTCATTTCAAATCTATCTTGTACAGCTACAAGGAAGAGCATGGAAACAAATCACTCACAAACCTGACAAGAAAGTAAGAAAAAGGCTCAGGAAATTAGAGATTGTGGCAAAGGGTCGAAAGGACCAAAATGTTCAAGCTAAGTTGGCCGGACAGAGGCTTTTTTTGTTTTGTGGCACACATCTGTTTATCTTTTGCTGAATTCTGTGCATTTTTACTCACAGCACCAAAAAACAAAACAAACAAAAAAAAAAGAAGAAATTGCATTTTACCTTTTAAGCTGTGACGCACTTCACTAAAGGGTCATTGCCCAGACAGTCTGAATGTGCCCAGCAGACAGAATACCAAAAGGCAGCAGGAATTTACATCATGCCCATGTCGTGACAAAGGAAAATGTAAAGATTTCAGCTTCTCAGGGGGATGCTAATAATCCTTTCCATCTGTGCCAGAACATTATTCAAAATTTGTGCTAGGCTAGGATTTGTGACTGACAAAATCTTTAGTGCTGAGTAGCCTACTCATTGGCTGGGGGGTGCTGTATCCCCTTGCAGCATGGATTTTAAAAAGGCTGAAAGAGATAAAGGTTGAGAAGAGCAAGGAAAGGACTGCAAGGTGCAAACCAAAGAAGAGAAGCCTCTAATGATTTCCCAATTCCTCTTCTTTTCACCCACATGAATCATGCCATGCAACACTGAGTTGGTGTACAGATGTGCAGACTCAGGGGGTGTGGTGGGTTTACCCTGGCTGGGTGCCCGGTGCCCACCCCTAGTCCCTCTATCACTCCCCCCCCACCACAACCCAAACCTTCGTCAGCAAGGCAAGCNAAATCAGCTCAGACAGACCCACTACAGGGGGAAGGGAAGACATGCAGGTATTTTTGCTTTAATCTGTCACTTAACCCTGTTAAAAAGGTCAGATAAATTTGATTCATAAAATTTGACAGTCTGACAGTGATGCTATTTAGTGTAAAATATAAGAACAAGGTGCTTAGAGAGAGGATGACTGTTAAACTTCTCTTTCACAAAATAGTGAAGCTGGCAGCTCAGCAGGCCCCGTCCTCTTCCCATTGCACCTTTTTCATTCCCTCATTCCTGTAAGGACCACCAGGACATCAGTGTTAAAGATGTGCCTGCTCCACATACCTGTGGGTCAGATCAGTCTGAAACACTTCAAAGGGAAGAAAAAAGGCCTTGCAGGAGCCTCCTCAGCTGTTTTGCTGCAGAATCTGCTGCACAGGGGTTTCTTTTACTTCTGAGGAAGGGGCCACAGGCATAGAAAGGCTGGCTGGAGGGGCTGCTGCTCCTCTTACCCCTTTTTCTCTGAGTTTTCATTGAACTTATACTGAAATGGACTTCATAGGTTTTTATACTTGCCCAGTTTCTTTTCTATACATGTGGGACAGATATTTCTAGATTATATTAATGAATCCCACTATGTGTTTCAAAAATTGTGTCTGATGATTCTGCTAAAGTTAAAAATGGAGTGAGCACCTTCAGTTGCACTGTGGATGTGGTTCTGTTAGTCCCTGTGTCTAGGATTCTTACTGCAATAATTAGTTCACACAGACCATTTGCAAATTTGAAGTGATGCTATGTTGTGGTTCTTTCTTTGCTTTACCTTTCTGCATATTTAGACAGGAAACATGTCATTAACAGTGGATACAGCTTTTACAAATAGATGACTCTGTCTCACTGTGCAGGCTGGTGTGTAGATATCTTCACATTACAGATGCTTTGTGGTTTGTGAGTCCTACTCCTCCAAAGCTGCTGCTTTCTGAAAACACAGATAATTAACCTTTGCTTGTATCTCTTCCTCTCTTTCTGGCTGTAGTGTAGGCTGGCTATAATCTTTATATACAATGTCTTGGCACAGGGATTTCCTTATTTTACGTATATCAGAAAATCAAAGCAAGCCTTCCATTCACCTCTCTCTTCCCATTTCCTCTTGCATCTCTTTTTAATGCAATTGCTGTGATTAGAATTCTGTTATGGAGAAATGAAAGTGATCGACTGAAATCTCATTGCATCAGATGAATATCTTGTCCTTTCTGAAGTGTTTGTTTTCAGTTCGACATAGATGTCATACACTGTATTTCTTCACTGGAAAATTTCTTCTTCGTACCAGTAAGCCTGAATCACTATTGTGTGTGTCTAGGGGTGACACAGTAAATTGCTATGAGGGACAGATTCCTCATCTGACTTTACTCAATGAAGGTCGAAACCAGGCATTGCATGTTAACTACCACTGGTTTTGTTTGGTTTGTTTTTCTGTTCTGTATTTGCAGTAAGTGGTCTTTTCTAAAAACAATACTTGTCATGCTGCCTAGCTTCACCTGGTCTTATCTAACTCTTTACCAAATTCATGTAACCAAAAAAGGGATCTACTCACATTTTAATGTTTTGCTATTTACTTTATCATTATTTCTTAGCAGTCAAGGAAATTTTATATGTTTCTCTGTGTTGTTTTGTAATTTTTTATGATGCCATAGAATTTTAATTTCAGTGGGCAAAAAGTATATGATTTTAAGCGTAATTTGTATATACTGTGAAATAAATAATATATTCTTTTAAGTAGAGTTTAAATGTCATCAAATAAATAATTTTGTAGTAGTACTAAAATAGTTATACTTTATTTATTGGGAAAATATAAAGAATAAGCATTTTAGGCTCAGGTTTTGTTTGTTTCTTAAGTAATTTTAAAGCTGACTGGTAATCTATTAGTTCTAAGAACATTCTTTACATAATAGATTACCTGTAAAGGACCAGTAGCTATTCAAAATTACTCTGCTTGGAATAAGCAACAGAAAGGTCACACTTGAGATAATAAATATTCATGTAATTAGGTTATATCCAGCTACACAGAATACAATAGCACCAATCACCAAAAATGATGGGAGTGTTTTCATCAAATTCGGTGATGAATAAGAGATGGAGAATATTGCCAAGTGGAATGGGTTCTTTGAATACACCTGGTAGTTGTTGAAAGTGGCTGTTCAGACTGTTGGGATCATTTGCCCCTGCTTTCCTCTTGTCTCTTGTCTAGTGCAGTACTCCTTGGCAAAGCACAGGTAGAGTTAGTCCCATTCAGCAGCTTTTTACATCCTTTTGGTATTAGAAAAGATACCTGTACGTGACACAATACAATAGAGCACTAATTTGCATTTACAGTTTTCATTATAAAACAAGTCATATACATTAGTCACAACTTTTCCCTGTGCACACTGAGCTACCTGTATTCTTCGCTTTTCTTCCTTTTTGTTTTTTTGTTAAGAGTAAGGCATTAGTGCTAGTATCTTGCCTAAGTTCCATTTTAAATTACTACTTCCTGCTTCTTAAAATCCTTCTGAAATTTGAGCAGGATTTGTCTCCAGTCCTAAACCCTTGAGTTGTGTGTAACAGTGCACAGCAACTGTCTGAAAGGTCTCTGATTTGTAGGGATGTTGGTTTCTAATGTATAGGTTACAAAATACAACATTATTATTCACCACATGTATTCATTTATCTTACACTGCACTACAGTACTTGAATCTGCAAGCTTAGCTCTCTGCAGGCAAGTTACCTTGCAGGGAGTTGGACAGTCACATGGGGCTCTCCCTACATCTATGTTGTCTGAGAAAAAAGCCTGATGTTCAGCACTTGAAGTGACAGGAAGTTTTGCCTAAAACAACTAATTTGCTTATCAACTTTCAATGCAAAATTGCAAGTATTTTATAGAAGAAAAAATCCCAAGCAAGAGTATTTACTAGAAATGTTCAAACATGCCTAAAAAATACAGCAAAAATGAAATATTTTTTATATATATATATATTTATATATATATATTTATATATATATATTTTGTATAACTAACTTTTTCATGGCATGAAAAGAGGAATATTCTATGCAAGGCAGTCTGCTGCAAGGAGTTCCTAACTACATTCTTGCTTATGTTACAGCTGTGTTAAACTCTGCACTAATGTGTAAAAGAACATCTGAGGATCTGGGACTCAGCTTTTATGATCCCTCCTGGTTTCTAGACAGTAATGGTGTGTTACAGGGAGCTGCATATGAGGTGTTAGTTACCTGCTGCAGTCAGGAATGGGGCTGAGGGCAGAAGTCATCAGGCCCTGGGTGCTGCAGCGCACATACTGCTCACTGGAAGCAGCCAAACTGTGGCAGTCAAAGGCTGTTTGCACTGCTCTAACAGGTAAACGATCCACCAGAATCAGGAGGGCACAAAGGAAGTTGATATGTAGCATTTCATAGAATCATAG
>VYZX01015288.1:0-32218 GCA_013401335.1 Brachypteracias leptosomus
TGAGCCAAAAGGTAAAAGTAATTTTTACCCCTGAAGCACAATGCTCTGGAAATGTAATAGAGATAACTGTATATAACCCTGCATTTTCTAAAAGGAAAACACAAACACTCATTTTCCTGTTTTCAGTCTTGGCTGTTTACATCAGTATCAGAAAGTTAAGTACTTGCATATGAAAATTTGCTTTTAAGACATCAGAAAATACACTTAATGCAAGTAGATTTTTACAAAACTGTTCTTGCAATTGAAACTTGAACATCTTATTTTATAGAATATGCCTTATGTGGTAAGCTAGTGGTTTGTATCCAATATTAGTAATCTAACCTGAACTTTCTCCTACTTCTGTTCTGCAGGGTCCCAGAATGCTCAGTTCTACGCTTTGCGCACAGCAAAAGCTTTGGCAATGACAGCACTGGATGTCATTTTCAAGCCAAATCTGCTGGAAGAAGTCAGAGAAGACTTTAGACAAGTGAAGCTAAAAGAAGAGGGGCAAATAAATCCCTTAGAACCTAACAGAGGATCTGGTGTTGGCATAGGAGCATGTGCATCACACTAAACTGTTAAATCTCTCAGTAGGATTTACTTAATGGAGACATTGTATTTAAATCCCAGAAAGGGCTGGATAAACACATAGCTGAAGAAATGTTGATTTTATTTTATTTTTTTTTTTAACTTTAGGAGAACCAAATAGTATCATTGTTTTCAAAAATGTGAAATTTATTCTAACTGTAATGTTTGCTGTATTCAATATGGTGATGGATTTCAGAGAGAGATCTCAAATATGTTGTCTTTAACTTGCAGTGTTGAATAAATGATAGTGTTTAGATCCCTTGTCAGTGTTTTTCTGTGTATTGCTAAAGTAGTATTCCATATAGGGGAAGAATGCATTTACATGGAAATTTTTGTTCTAAAATAAGCACTATTCACTCAATGTTCATAGACTGAATCTAATCTATGGAGTATTTCTCTCTGGCCAGTCTCTTTTTCTTGGAACAAGATAGAGGCTTAAAACCTGAGCTGGTTTCACTGCAGAGTAGGGTGTATGTTTGGAAACATGTCTGGTTTTGACAATAGTAGCTTCTAGCAGTGGAAAATGTTTGTATGGAAATGTGATCTGTGAAGGTGGATTGTCCTGAAATGCATTGACCTTCCTCCTAATAAATTTTGGAGGTGTTGTGGAGAAGTCATTGATCAAAAAGAATCAGAAAGCAACTAAATGTTTGTTTAAATTAACACATTTAAACTGCTGCAGAAAAATGTACATGCACTGCTTTTAAATTCTAAGGCAACACAAGTGTCCACACAAGGTGTTGCACTGGCTTAACTGATGTGAAGGATCAATTAAATCAGTATAAATTTAGCTAAAGCAGTGGAAATCTTTTTCACAAAAATGCAAGTTTGGTCCATGAAGCAGTGAATGAAGTTACTTTAAACTGGTTGTGTGCAAACCCCTGTAGTAAGTTCTGAGAAGCTTGCACTGAGGATTGCTTGTGCAGTAACTGGTTTGTTCCCATATCCTAAGCAGCAGATCCGTTAAGTCTTGCCAGTTGTCCTTTCCATGTGTTGTGTGGTTAGTCTGTTCGATCCTTGTTATTCAGCGTCCCAGAGACATGAATGTTCCAAGTTCTGTCTAGGTGCTGTTCTGTGCGTCCAAACGCAATTTGCTTCTTAAAGGATCATGTGAATGCATAGAAAAGGAACTAATCTTTTGTTCAGATACCAGCTGCTGAGTCAATGGGCAGATGGAGCAAAAAAGCAGCTTACTGGTTAACATTTTCCTCAGCACAGGTGTCACAGTAAGCTGCTGAAAAGGAAGTCAGGCAAGCTGCATTCCCCAGCAAGTCAGAATACCCAAAATAATTTCAGAAACCTTGCTTTTCTAGAATTCTCTGGAATTCTGATTAAAATTTATATTTTATTTATTTCTGTATTCAATTTCTAATTATTTGGAAAAACAGATTCTTTATCTTGATTCAACTGTGCTCTCCCTCCGCATTTCCTCTCACTCTTTCACACAGACCTCCAGCTGCTATTTAAGAATTCCATTGGGACTGTCTCTTTTTAGAAGGAACAAAATGTGACTAGTCCATCTTCTGCTTGTGTAGACAGCATAATTTGACATTTTTAGACTTTCCGATACTTCAGCTTCTGTGCTTGTAGTAGTGTGACACAGACTGTTAATATATGAAATGCTCGGCATCTATGGAAAAAAGAAGTAACTTTATCTGTTTCTGGAAGAACTAGTGACAGAATGAAAGGGGTTGTTTTGTATGACAAGCCAGTTATTTGAAGAGTTGAGCTTGACTGTAAGTATTCCAGGATGATCATTACTTACACCAATGTCCTTACTTTGATTAGCAGACAGTTCTGAGAGATGAATGCGTGAAACAGGAGGTTTGGACTCTGGGCTATAGTTATGTCCAGGAGAGTAAGCTGGATAGTAAATCCAACTGAAATTTTGTCTAAGGTTTGTCAAAGGAGTTTTCTTCTTAACTTTTAATTTAAACCCTGCCTTGCCAGTTCTCAGATGCAATTACAATTCATTAAGTTCTACTAAGTGCAGAAGCTAGTTCACAAATTTCCTTGGTGTATGTGGCTTTTTAGTTCCTCCAGCATGAACTGCTTGACTTCCTTGCTTTGCTGTTTTTAAGGTGGAGAGTTGGGAACCCAGTGCTAGCAACACGTGCTGCATTGTCTTGTTTCCTACAAGCTGAGGTGTGTTGCAGCCTTCACAGTTCTTTGTCCAGACTGGCTGACTCTTGACTGCATCTTGTCCAAGATCATTCAGTTAAATACTTCTGCACTAAAAGCATGTCTTGATTTTGTTGTAATTGTTGTTGGAATTTAAATGAAATTGAAATACTGATTAAAGATGAGTTGATATCAATAAAGCAATTTAATTGTGACTGAATTTTCTCATGCTTTGGTTAATACTGGGATGCTGCATGGCTTCATTTGAATAGCATGTTTGATTTATTTTTTTTCATAGTTTGCTATGATTATATAAGAGTGTGGGCATTTCAAGGCTTCCATTTTGGTCTGCCATCATGAGTGAGTTTTTTGTGACAGTTAATGCTTTTCAAATGAATATTTCATGGTAGTCTTCATAGTCTTAGGACTGTTTTAACAATTAATATATGTTAGAATTCATAGAATAATAGGAATGGTGCTTGGAGGGGCTCTCTGGAAGGTCTGTTAGGCTAAACCTGATCCAGCCTCCAGCTTTAAGTGGGATTATCACCAACACCAGATCAGGTGAGCTTGGCTTCATTTGCTGAATCCTGGAAGCCTCCAGGGACAAAGACTGTAACTTCCCCAGGCAAATTAATTCCAATTTGTGTCTTGGGTCCAGAACAAAAGCACTTTGGGATGTAACGTTAGGATTTTACTACATGTTAATACTTTATATGAGAAATTTATTTCCTGTGGGAATAAAACTCAGTAATTTGTTCTCATAAATCACGTGTATGAAAATACCTGGCATACTTAAGTTACCCTAACTGCAGTCTTCTCCAAACTGTCTGCAATTTAAGAATATTGAAATATTTGTCAAGAACAGTACTTTTAGCAATGAATCAAAATGTGTGGATAAATAAACCAATTGCTGGAATGATTCTGAACAGCTGATAGCAAATTGTAGCTGTTCAGGGATGAGGTGATTACATCCAGCCTTTGTGAAGGACTCAAAGCCTCTGCCAGCCTACCAAGCCACGCTGTTTCCTTGTTTAATATCTGTCCTAGAACTTGAGGAAAAATAATGCCTTTAAGAAAACAATAAAACATGTGAAATTTGTCCATGCGCATGGCAAGGAGGTTGGAACAAGATGATCTTAAAGGTCCATTCCAACCCAAACCATTCTATGATTCTGTAAATGTGATGGACTTCTTTTTATGAAAAGATTGGAAGGAGAGAACTCAGAACCTGCCCAGCAGCCTTTCATCAAATGGCAAGTGGGAAGCAGCTTTATGTTCTTGAAATGATTACAGAAATATAGTTCCCATTCCCATTGTCCAAGTGCTCTATACCTGACTACATTGCAGTCATGGAGGTCAAGACTGTTCCTGTGAAGAGTCATAACACACATCAGCTGTTGAAGTCTTTGTCTTGTATTCATTGAGTGATCTTCTCATGACTTGGTAACAGCATTTTTTAAAACATATTCTTATGTAGAACAAAATGTTTAGGATTAAATAATTTTAAAAGAAAAGATAAAAAGTCTACATGATTTCCTGTTTTTCCCTAGGGTTTACTGTTTTCTGGTCCTGAAAGTAGCAGCCCTCCACAGAGCCTTTGTCTGCTGTCTAGTTTTGTTTTTGTTACGGAGCAAAAGTGCATCCCTCTGAAGAGTTGTTGCCCAAACTATTGAGCCAAAATTGGGCAAGATTCCTGGTGGTTTAAATTCCTTTAGGCACCAATGGAAGCCGAAAGTATCTGACAAAACGGCAATGATTTTTCTCAGCCACAACTGCATCTGAATGTCCTTATTTAAAAGTACAGCGAGAAGCCAAATGCCTCAGTCCTAGAAAGAATGAAGTCCACATGGTTGATGGACAGCCTTAACAGCCATTTATGCAGTGCTATCATTTATGATTGCTCTATAGTACCTATACAAAGTTGTCTTTTCAGCTGTTTAGTCTCAAAGGTAACTGGCAAATACAATAATCACAGAATGTTAGGGGTTGGAAGGGACCTCGAAAGATCATCTAGTCCAACCCCCCTGCTAGAGCAGGGTCACCTAGATCAGGTTACACAGGAATGCATCCAGGCGGGTTTTGAATGTCTCCAGAGAAGGAGACTCCACAACCTCTCTGGGCATACTGTTCCAGTGCCCTGTCATACACTATAAAAAAGTCTTTCCTTACATTTACCCAAAACCTCCTATGTTCCAGCTTGTACCCATTGCCCCCTTTCTTATCACTGGATGTCACTGAGAACCTGTCTCTGTCCTCCCATCACTTGCCCTTTATGCATTTATAGACATTAATGAGGTCACCCCTCAGTCTTCTTTTCTCCAGGCTAAAGAGACCCTTGAAGATCATCTTTTCTTAGCTTCTCAAGACCCTTGAAGGAGAAAAACAGTCAAATGTGGAACATGTTCGTAAGAATTATGCTGCTGGAGTCTTTTGTATCAACTGTTTGATTATTACTTAAAATTCATCAGGAGTTGTAATTTTCTTTAGTTGTACTGTTTATGTATACTTCTGGTTCTTAGAGACTGGAACATGCTTCACATCCTACAATTTGTTGGGCTTTCATGGATTTGTTTCAGCACCTGAGCAGCCCTCATGTGTTCCGCTGCTGCTGAGCTACCTGGGTCCTATTGTGGGACACATTATAGGGGTGGTCTCGCAGTTGCTTTTCATTTCTCTTTGCTGCTGCTTCAATTCTCCATCAAAAAACATGTTTCTATTTGAGCAAGTGCAGAAGAGGGGAGTCCCAGGGGTTTTTACTTGCTCATCAGGGCTTACAGGGAGTTTGGATCTGTTTTGTACTGAGACCATCACTTCTCATGCCTTCTCACTGTTCTATGTGTAGCTGACTGAAGTTTGCCTCCTTGCTGTTTCACCCTATCAGCAATCATCAGCAGCCTTAAAGACTATCAGTCTCAAAGTCTAGACATGGTCACAGGCAGAACGAGTTCTATCCATAATCCACACAGACCTGCTAGTACATGTCAACTTCTAAAACCAGCATCATCCTGAGCTGGGCTTTGAGTTAACCTCCAAGAAATTGGTCTAAATTATGTTGCAAAGTATCACACTAAGCAGAACAAAGACTATAACATACACAGTCGGGGGTGGAAAGCTTAGTGTTATAATTTTAGTGATTTTGAGCTTGCCCGCAGGCTCCTTGTCAGAGCCCTGCTTACAAAATCCCTGCCAGCATCACAGGGTTTATGGACATTTGGTATTTGGCTGGATCAGGTCCTGAGCAAAAAGGTTTGACATACGTGTGAGATGGAGATCATTCTTTTGAGCGTAGAAAGCACATGATACTGTACAAATGTGAAGTTTTATTGTGAATCCGAATGTTTCTAGAAATAACCAAAAACAAACAAATCACTCTGATTTATTGTGGAAATGGAAAGGAGCAGAGTGTTAATGACTGAATACAAAAAACATCTGCTGAAAGGTTAAAAGCCAAAAAAACTGTGTATGTAAATATGTTTAGTGAGAACAGTTGTTGACAGCAAACACTGGCTGTATATGACATATCCTGTCCTTATAGAATACATCTATATACACATTTATATAAGACAGAAAAGGCACTAAATTTTCTCAAATAAAACACAAGTAAATTAACAATGCAAATCCAAACATGGAGGTTGGGGAATCTGCTTAGGGAGATGTGCTGGAAGGGAAACTTTGAAAATCCACATGGGAAGTTAGAAAACAGTCTCCCACTGAAACCCGGGGAATTCAAAAGTCCGGCTCCCATTTGTATCTTCAAAATCTCCCTTATTATACTGTTCAGAGGCCAAATAATGTATGTAGTGTGAGATTAATGAGTCTATAAAGGAGTGTACAGTACTGCAGGAAGCTACATAGCATTAAGCTTCTTAGGAAGCTGGAGAGTTTACTATAAAATCTGGCACTCCTGTTCATGCTGTTCTTAAATTGTAGAAATAAATGGGTTCTTGCAATACTGAGAATCTAAATACATTCCTGTGCAAGTAGTCCCTAAGAAATCTTGAGGCTATTTCTGGGGGAAGGTGCCATTGAAATAAGGTAGGATGGCCAAACCTGGTGGCCTGCTCTTGCCAGAGTGACCTTTCTACCTTCATTTGACTGAAATGTTTATGGTTTAAGAAAATAGTTTGGACTGTTTTCTCTCTCGAGAAAAACTAGTGGAAAATAATATGATATGAAGGAAACTTCATAAAACAAAGCTGAGATAGTATGTATACGTGAAAAAAAAAAAGCTATGTAGAAATGAGTAGTAAAACTATCTTATGGGTGGGTATGTCTTTCAATGATTTTTAACTTTTGTGATTTCATTGCTTCACCTATGGAGCACAGGTTGTAAGTGCAAGACAAGTATAAGTAGTTTTGCAGGTCATGATTTTAGCAGTTGTAAGAAGTGCTGAGTATGTTTACATGACATTTATTTACATAGGAAATCAAAGCAACAACCAGCAGTGTTCAAACAACTGCAATGTCTGTGTCGTGAGCCTAAGGGTGGAGTGGCAGATCAGTCAGTTCAGGGCAGATTTCATGTAAGAAGATTCACTTTCCTTTTGGAGATGCAAATGCTTTGTCCTGATTCTCAGAGCAGCTACACCTGTAGAAGTCAACAGCATGTGCTGAACAGGGAATAATGAATTTCACAATGGTGTGCAAAAGCACGCGTTTAAAGTCCTGTCAATCCAAAGCCTCAGTTAGCTTTGGGGATGTAGGTCTATAACACATAGCATAAGACCACCTGAATGACCACACTTTCTGAGACACCTTTCATGGTCCTATAGTTGTAAAGGCTCCTGATTCCATTCAACCAATTCTTGTTTTCCTGAAGTATTTTATTACTTCTGCATGACAAGTTTTGCCTTTTCCATATGGAGTATTTATGCTGATTGGCTGCTGTGCAGAAATCGTGATGGAGAGTTGGGACTTAAGTCAATGCTGAGTGCTCCCAGCTCCAGCTGTGTCTTCTTGCTCCTGCCCTGGAGGGTGCTGAGCCTGCTCCAAGGGTATGGTGGGCTGCAGGGTGCCAGGGCGATGGATGCAGCATGAAAGCAGAGTCAGTTAGTTGTGCCTGGGTCTGTAATGGAGCTGCTGCCTCGTGGTGGAAGCTCCTTTTTACTTCATTCCAAAGTGTTTGGCATGGTGTCTTTAGTAACTCAAATCTGAAGTCCTTACTACTGCTTTGTCAGCTGTTGAGCACCTTTCTGTTATGCTTTTACTAAAAACAAATGAACTAGGCTTTTCCTGGAAGCAGGTACAACTACTGGTGTCTTTACCTGCTGCAACAGGTGCTCAGGTTGTACAGACCAGTAATGCCCAGATTGCCTCAGAGCAAAGAGGCTTCTCCTGTAGTAGTTTAATTCTTTTTGTAGACACTTGATTGTCTTCACTGGATCATTTTGTAGAGAAACCTGTTTCCTCTACCAGGAAACTCAAGAGCAAAGCTCCCACTGACCCAAATAAACAGATCCCAGGAGAGCTCCTGTGCTTCCCAGAGGATTTGGTTAGCATTGTAAGTTTGGCTTTTGTTCATTCCTTAGTAAATATACAAATGTGCAAGCCATATTTTAAAGACATAGTCAAGACAGCTTGGAAAGATTTCTGTGTTTTAAATATGACCAAGACAAAGCACAAGTCTGAAACTATTCCTACACAGACCCGTCAGTGCAGTACTGCTAGTACAGCATGCATTAAGCAGTGACAGTAAGCCATCAATAACCTTGCCAAAGTGCTTCCAGGTACTGAATATTTTGTGTTTGTAATGACCATTTCTGACCTCATCCTGCAAACACATGAGTATTTGCATATTCTTATATTTATTGGTATTGGATGTGCTAAGTCTGCTGAGTTGCAAGATGTATGCATGCACTCAGGTATTTTGAGAATTAGGATTTCAGGGGCACAAAATGGAGGATGCACCATATATAAGCAACTGGCAATTATAGTCACTTGTTAAAATATTTTACAGTGGCCTGTGAGGCACAAGAAGGAACATAGCACGACTTTAAATAAGTATAAAATTTTAGATTGTATATCCTATATTTTGCTGAAATGTGAAACTTGCACAATTATTTATTCCACATGTGAGTTACATCTAATAAAAAAAAATAAATCCTGAAAAAAATGTCAATCTTCCTCCCAATTTAAACAATTCTCCACTTTCTTTCTATTAGCCTATGAGACTGTACTTTCATTTAATGTCACAATGCTCTGTGACTGCAGAAGTTACATGTATTTATGAAAAAATAGACCAGTATATCAAATTAAATAGAATGTATGCACCAGGGAATATTATCCTGGAGTACTTGTCAATGGCATGAGTGTCGATCCGCATGCTGACGTATCTCTGGTTTTTCCTCCTGCCCGAGCCCCTCTCAGACCCCAGTGCCAGCTGCACCATCATTCGGTCTTGTTTGTCTCCGTTCTCAGACACGTAGTGTCCCAGTTCATTCACATCCCCATCATTGTAACTGCCGTCCATCATCATGGGCCGAGGCTGAGGTAGGCTGCAGGCACAGGGAAGCTGTGGACACAGATAAGTGCAGGATGGTTTAAAATTGTGTCCGGATAAACACAAACATCCCTTTTTTCCTCACAGAAGCAGAGGGGACAAGCCTGGGGATACAAAAGGGAGAACAAGAGGATGGAGCTGGGCAGCAGCTTTCTCCTTCATTTTCATGTCTGGAAGACACAGCAAAGTCAAGGAGGGAGTGGGGCTGTTTGTGGAAAAGCTCATTTGGCTTAAGCACAGCTATCAGGGTGTAAGTAAAGGCTGGACCTGTGCCTTGAAGCTGAGAAAATCAGAGAAGAGAGCAGAAGGAAACCACAAGGAGGAATGCATGATGCTTGCTCCATTTAAAGAGAAGAGCTTAGGCTGAAATTTTGTGTGGCTATAAATTAATATAACAAAAGCAGAAGGGGGAAATTTGGACCATTGTGTAAGTTTAGACTGTGCCTGGAGAGAGGTGGGCAATATCTGCCATGTTACCTGAAAACCCAGACACAGTACCCTTCTGATGCTATTCACAGGTTTGGATCTTCAGTGTAAAAAAAAAATCTACTTTTAGTTATTTTAGGATTTTACATTTAAAAGCCTAAAACCTATCCCATTTATACAGGCAGCAGAGGACTATGGAGAGAAAGTTAGCACCCTCAGACACCGGAGGAAGAGCAATGAGCTTGGGTGTGGGTTGTCTGTAGCAAATCTTTATAACCTGGGATGCCTCACTGCTGGTGTCTTTTTGCACATACGACATTCTCCCCAGGCATCAGAGCAGCACACCATAGTTGCAAAATCTTGAACACATCCAGACACCTGCCATACCCTTTCCCAGGAGCATAAAGCTGCACCAGAGATAGAAAACCTCACCTTGTCCCGCAGTTTCCTCTCCTTCCTCTCTTGTACAGTAGTCAGGTAATTCACTGCCGCATATTCCAGTACTGAGAGGAAGACAAACACAAAACTGACCCACAGGTAAATGTCCACTGCTTTGATGTAGGAAACACGAGGCATGGAGGCGTTCACCCCAGTGATGATTGTAGACATAGTCAGCACAGTGGTTATTCCTGGGAATACACCAGCAGAGAGACTGTAAGACACTTTCAAGCCAAACTCTTAATCACAAATGCAGCTGTCATCACAATTTCCTGGCATCCAAATTTACCTTACATTATTGTTTTTCAAAGTTGAGCAATAGATTTCCCTGCCTGAGGAGTGTCCAGGCAGCCCTGATTTCTAACTGGGGTTTTCTTGTGTTTTCTGTGAAAACAGCTCTAGTTCTGGTCTTGGGGTGTTGCCAGCCTGGTTCCCCACCACACTACCAGGCTCTCACCCCATGGCCAGGCAGCCGCGTTTTGACCCCATGCTGGCTGCACCCCATCTCCAGGCTCGGGACAGTCCCTGGAGATACAAATACATTGAGTTGGACTCAGTGATCCTTATGGGTCTCTTCCAACTCAAGATATTCTATGACTCTATGATCCTGAGTATCTCAGCTGCTAGTTCAACCCTCCACAACATGAGCACAAGCAAAGACCATCTGCTGCTACTGCTGTTTCCACTAGTTTCCCCAGGCCTGTATTTTCAGTCTGCTTCTGGGAAGTCCTGTCAGCAGCTGGCTCTCATGCCTGCCTTGTGCCTTCCCTGGAGCAAGAGCAGAGATTAGTAGGGCCCCAGAGGGTGATGCTGCCCCACTTTACACCATGGGCAACCACAATGAGCACTTCAGCAAGGGCAGGAGCCCCTCTAGTTCGGTGTTATCTTTGACTCTGGGGGAGATTCTTTGTGGCACTCTTATTTCAGGGGCTAATTATGTCATGTTAATGATCTCTTTGAAAGTTGAAAGTATGTATATAAGCACAAAGGACTGAATTCACAGGAGTATCTAGGTGCTAAAAAGTACTGCTAAAGGCAGTGCCTACATCTTCCAAAAAGCCATGGCCCAAACCTGTAGGGTCCTTTTAATGATGTCTCAATGCAATGGATGCTGTTTCTAAACACAGTCATGGATAACTGCCTCATTGCCATCTCTGTTGTGCCTCTATATATCCTCTCAGCCGAGGAATATGATTTTAAGAATAAGTAAAATCATGAAATATGTTGCCTGGAATAAGTGAAAGCAAGCTCAAAGTGTGCAAAAACGCAACCATCACTTTGCTAAAGGCAAAGCATCCACTTCAGAGGAAGATTTATATCCATACCACAGTTCTGCTCCCTTGGTGCCTCCTCTGATGTATGGCTTCATCTGTTTGAAAGATGCTGCAAAAGCAGAAGCTGAATCCTTCACACTGCACTGTAAACTCATTTAACAAGTTGAACAGCACAGCTCAGCTGCCTGTGTTACCTCCACCCTTCCTCCTCTAGCAAAAGGCAATAAATTTGAATTTCGTCAGGGCTGCTAGTACTGATTTTCACCTTCTCACTCACTGAAGTCTCTGAAGGATGCTGACACTTTGGGTCTATATGTGTCCTGTCTTTTTTAACATCAATAAAAGCAGAGCAGGACATTTGGTGTCTGATGTGCACCATGTGCTGCTAGTGCTTTTGCAAGCAGGGAAAGCAATTTGCTTGGCAGGGCAGGGCAGATGGAGAGTTTGTACTGTGTCCAGTCCCCTGCATGGGGTCACATGCCTGGCATAGCTGATTTCCGTGCCACAAGACAATGTGAGGGCAGTGCATAGCACAGAGGATTTCATCCTGATGGTCAAGGCTGCAGTTGCAGTATTTGTCTCTTAGGTCTGCTGCCTACAAGATTGTTTTTACCTAGTGGGACTCTGGCAGGAACTGCTCGGCGATCAATCCAGAAAGACACCCAGGACAACATGACCATGAGGGTGGCAGGGAAATAGGTTTGGAGCAAGAAGAAGAAGATGTGTCGGCGTAAAGTGAAGTTAATGTAGAGGCGATTGTACCACCCTGTATAACAGAGAAAAGGAAAAAGGAGAAGTCACACCAACCTCAGACTACCTTCAGATAAGGTGGTGTTACATCAGAGGAATAGTGCCTCATTTGCTTTTAGAAAAATGCAGTTAATGACCAGACATCATTGCAAATTACAAAAAAGACTCCTTATTGAACCAATTATCAAAGTCAAAGTGTCTCTCGGGGCTGTATCTTCCAGAGAAGATGATATAACCTGTGTATTCAGAGAGTTTAATTCCTGTTAAGGCTTGGTGTGATGTTGAAGAAGGATTGTGTTTCCAGACTACATAACCATCAATATGGAAGTCTATGATAGGGACATAGAAGAGAGGCAGGTCTGACAGGCCACAGGGAGACCTCCCAGTGGACAACCCTCCATGGCCAAGGCTGAGAGGGACAGTTTGCACCTCTTCTTCCCCCAGCCCACCCTCTGGCAGGTGCTCCAGTACCTACCTGTGCTGCTGTAAAAGGCAAGCTTTGTGGTAGTGTGAAACTCCTGAATCAGGAACTGGGACAGCGATATCCTCTCATCTGTTTTTAGGGAATCATTGCCATTCTTCCAGTAAAGCATGAGGTCATCTTCAGTGTAGGCATCTAGGCAACCAAGACAAACCTCAGTGCGGTGCACTCAGCCAGCTGCTGTCACACCCACAGCCCTTACACCTTCCAGGCTACCTATATGGTCCCAGCTGAAAAAGCCAAGTGCTACCACCTAGCTGAGAGTCATGTCAATGGTGGGTATGGTCGTGGCAAGGAGTGGACTAGTTCATTGTCCCAAACCTCAGGCATGATGCCTGGTGCATTTTGTATACTCTTCTGTTTCTCTAGCCATAACTTTGCACACATAATACGTTTCAGGTGACCCACCACATCAGAGCTTGAAAAACTGTCCCTTACAAATGTCCTAAAATCAGAAGCAAAGGAAAGGAGACTTAGAGGAAAGAACCTGCTTGGGCTAATGGGAGGAACAATCTATCAATGGTCTGAGACACGCAGGAGGAAAAACCTTTGGATAAACTTTCTGCCGGTGAAGCACACATGAACATTACAGGTCTTGTTTTTTTAATGTAAGTGGAAATATAATAATGTTAATCCTTTCAGATGGGTTTAGTAGCAGTTCTTCCCAGACAGGGAGAAAAATTCACACATAAATATATTAAAACAAAATTAAGATTATAAATTCTTATTGCAAGCTTAAGAAGAATGAAAAAAAACTCTTAAAAAGCTAAGAGTTTAAAATGTCACTGTATAAAATCTAGCCAATTAGTACATGTGGGACAAAGTAGCTACATGGGGGTATAAGCTGGATTTATCCAAAATAGGTGTAAGAAACATAATAGGAAGGTGATTAATGTCACTGCCCTATCATGGTTTCTACACCACGTATGAGCAGATGGTGCATGTGAAGGGCATAGGGCCATTTATTTAGGTGTTTGAGGGCACTTGAGTAAACGGGTGCTGCTGGAGACTGATGACCTGCAGGCAAGTGGCCCAGGTCCCCTGGGGGTGGGGTGGCAGCAAGGCAGCCTGACTGGCTCTCAGGGACACTGGCAAGCCAGTGCTCACAGCTGATTTTTAAAAACACTGCATGGTTGCAAACACCATCTGATTCTAGTGGAAAAGATATGGGCAGGGAGTTTTTCTTAGTGTTGGAGTCTGCTGACTTTGGTTAGAGTTCCCATGAATATAGCAGCAGCTTAATTATCAGCATAGTTACTGATAACATTAAATACAATTTGAGTGCCCATGGGGTGCAGCCCTTGGCTCCCCAGCATTTCTGCTTTACTTACAGCTTTCAATCTCCAGGGAACATGTCTGGGTATCCAGCGGAAAGCGACTAAAATCCATGTTGCACATTGCTGTTACTGTAACTCTAGGAATAATAAAACCAACTCCATCAAGAACTTGACTTCTTATGTGACTGAAAAACAGTAAAGCTGTGAGTTTGGTTTTTTATCTGGTCAGTAACAGTCTGCTGAAAACAAATATCTTCAATTCAGCTAAAGCCATTCCATTTTAGTTAAAGCCATTTCTTCTTCTTAGCAAACTATGGTTAGAAAAGATGACTAGAAAGTTAGGACATTACAAATTGCTACTAGATGACAAAAATACTGCAGAAGAAAATGGGAAAGGGACAAGAGGTCACTTCTTCCCCTGACTATCAGCAAACATCTCATAGAATCATGGAATACCAGGTTGGAAAGTGCCTCAAGGATTGTCTAGTCCAACCTTTCAAGGTAGAAATATAGTTTAAATGAGACGGCCCAGAACCCTGTCAAGCTGAATATGAAAAATGTTCAATGTAGAGGACATCTCTCTGCAAAGACATGCGCTTTCAGTGGATACTTTGTAAGATAAAATAATTTACATTTATCAAATCCGTCCTAGTGCCATGAAGGATGCGGGTAGTTTCTCTGTGTACTGCAAATTTCCATCTGCTCAATGAGAACCCGATGGTCACTCAAGGGTATCAGCCACCAGAGGGCACAGGCAGTGCCTCCAGTTAGGCTGGAGCTGGTGTACAGCAGACACCACTGAAGTGCTCTGCTCCACCAATCAAAAGCTCTGGTCTTGCTGTAGTCTGATTATCTTACTTTTAATAACATAATTTTGTGCTTGCACTGGAAGCATCCATAAATCTTGACTCAACTGGCTTGAACTCTAGGGAAGTAAATGAAAATAGAAAATTCTCTCCCTCATGATGGGGAGAGAATTAATGAGTTATAGCAGGAGTAATGTTAGACAGACATCTGTTGCGTAATGGTAAAAACACAGTGCAGCCCCTTATGTTAGTAGTCCCTCTGCACAAACAGGTTCCCACTGATGTTACTTTCCTGTCTAGATTTAGTCTGTGAGTGAAAGTGCTTGACTCAGATTTGTTGTGCAGGTGCCAGGGAGATCTACAGTGGCTTCCAAGGCAAGAGAAGACAAAATCCGGCAAAGAACCTTAAAAAGGCAGGCACCAAGGAAAAATTCAATCTATAGGCAAAGCCATTCAGCAAAGGTAGGCAGGAAGCAACAACTCATTTGCTCTTAAGGGGAGACCAGCATTCATACTCCACTAGCACTCCAACCTGCAGTCACCACTGCACAAAATAAAGAAACTCAGTCATTTTGCTATAAAGGACATTCACCACCATTTTGTACAGGACAGTTGTTTAAGTGCAAGACTGTGTATGGCAGGATCTGAGTGGTTTGATATTCTTCTATTCCCATCTGGAACTGATACGGTTTAGACAGCCATAAATGCATACAACACAGATAATCGGTGTCAAGAAGCTAAATGAAAGAGTATAAAGGCATGCATGCTATAGCTGAAGACTATGTCATTTTATTGTCCATTTTTTATTGTACTAAGGACCTGAGCAAAGCTTGCAAAGGCCTAAGGAGCACCTGAACCTTGTCTAATATGCTGAGTGAAGAAACAGCTTTAATAACAAAAAGGTAGACACTGTTCAGGAACATTCTTGTCAAATTGATACCCAACAGGGACTCAAGAATTTCTTTGCTTGCCTTCCTTTCATAAAATCATAAAACACCTCAACAGGTCAAGGAGATGATCTCCTCACCTCTTGGCAGGCTCAGATCTACTTCTTCCACTCCTAAGGTTGCTGTCTAACATGCCCTTAAAGACCACTACAGCCTCCCCAAGTCATGTGTTCTGCAACCTTATCATTAGTTAAATCTACGCATCTTGCTAACACTGTCCTCCTATCAGTCAGATTTTCCTTCTTTCCTTTTGTCCTTCAGAATACATTATTTATCATCTGATGCTTTATTTATCATGTATTTTGCTATTTCATTGCTGTGGAGGTGATGTCAACATTCTTGCATCAGAATATTGTAGAGCAATTTCCTCCCTAAAAGTTTTTTAAGATTCATTCGGCAGTTCTTGTTTTCTAGCTGGGTGGAGCTGCAGCCATGAAAAACAGAAGCACTGATTTTAGTTTCTTTTTGAATTTAACAGTTGCTCCTTACATAAAATCTCCAAGTATGAAAGTGTTAACTCATTAGAAAGAAAAAAAATCCTGATTTAATAATGTTCAGACTTAGATCAGCAGTGTTCCTCTCAAAGCTGATCAACCAGTTGGAAAGTAAGGGAGAAAGTTAGGGTTGGGATCGCTCCTCAAACTACAGAACAAAACAAAGTTTACCCCAAATGTCCCCTTCAAGGAGCTTTCATGAAATGTGAGTAAAAAGCAGGAAGAGCTGAAATGAAGTGTTTGGGTTGCTCTACCCATACATGAGAATCACCAGGAGCTATGTACATTTGCTCTGAAGCTTGTCACTTCGTGTACTGAAGGATGTTCCATCTGTTTTGCTGCTTATCATAAAGCTAAGTTGTGCTCAGTATAATTTATACTTCTTCATAATTACCTAGAAGCATAGAAATTGCACATTTTCCTAGGCCCAGAGATTTTGTTGCATAAATAAGTGGGTAACTATAGCTTTGCCCTCTTCCTTACGTTGTGGCTTGCCTCTTCAGCAGAGCCCCATGGGGAATGCAGCCCACTAGTGAGCCACCCCAAAGGACTTACACATGGGGCCACAGCTTCCCAACAGCTGGAGCAGGGGTTAACCATGCATGCAAAACAAAGGCACACTGATAGAACCAATGACATCATTATAAAAGTTGGCTTCCTGCAACAGGCACTTAATGAACTTGCATGGGGACTTAGATGTAAGTGGCTGGTTAGCACATTCATTATATTTTATGGGGTTCTTTTTTTTCATATGAATTCGTGCAAAAGCACAATACAGGAATCAATTAAACTGCTTTCTCTGTCACTCCACTAATAGCTCGAATGCAGCTTTACCTGAGGCTATAAAGTACCTTCCCATCTGGCTGTACCCGCAGCATGACGTTGTCTGTGGTGGTGTCATGGATGAAGGAACGCTTGGAGTGGACAAAGAACATGTCAGGGACCCAGATCTTCTTCACCAGCCTGCCATCAAAGGTCATGCTTTGGTTGTTGGAGCTGGGGAAGGACAGCCTTTCATCTTTCCAGTAGTGCCTCAAATAAAGTGTCATGGTGAAGTCCTGCAACAAACAAGGTTGTGTCACAACTCACACCTTATCGACATAGCAGTGATTTCTCCTCTCTGGGGCAAATCATGAGCTGTAAAGCACCATTCCTGAAGGCAAATTCACTCCCTGAGCTGGTGGTGAATCCACCCTTAAAATGCCAATGTGGCATTTTTGTGTCTGTGAGCTACTCCATGGACCAAAAGGCAGACATGAGGCAGTGGTGCGTGGAGAGGGCTGCTGTCCATTTAATTCCCCAACCATACATAGCTGCATTTCTGGAGCCAACAGTGAAGAAGCCTTTGTTGCCTGCACTGCCTTTCACGTTGCTCCAGCAAATGCCTTCCCCCAGGCAGCTGGAAGAGAGTGTGCTCCAGTGGGAGCTTTTCCTCCCGGACAGCCACCAAAATCTTTATGACTCAGTATTTGACAAAAATGGTTTGGGGTTTTTTTGTCTCTTTCTCCTCTCATATTGCACTCTTAGACCCAAGGCATGATCATTCTCTTTGAGCTCTGTTGTATTTGGAGTCAGACCCCAGAGGCACATACACTTGGGTTTGCCTTTTTCCTCATTTCAAAGGAAGCCTTCATGTACCTGAAGATAAGCTCACACACAAGTGTTTATAAGCATGGTATCTACAAATGTAGCCTAATATATTGCCCATAAACTGAAGGAAGTGTATAAGACTGACCAGTCTGTCCTGGTTTCTGGGATAGAGGAATTCAGGATGAGTTTGGTGTGGGTTTGTTTTTTTTAATTTGACACTTTAGATTTTTTTTTCACAACACTTTCCAAACACTTTGAAATATGGGGGTAGTAGAAGTGATTTGCTAGTTGCGGCTTGTGCTATTATTACATTAGAGGCCAATATAATTCCTGGCGATACTTTATATTGCATCCAGCTGGAGCTCACAAAGCCACTGACCATGTAAATTCTTCTTTTTCATTCGATCCATTCTGTAGCATTTTAACATCTTTTCCCTGTATTCAAATTTAAAGAAAATTGTTCTGGGAAATCTTTTACATTGACTCCTGCGTGTTAATGTGTCCTTTAAACAGCAATAAATTCACAGACTTCAGTGAGAAGGCAATGCCTTATTTTTTTGCATAAAGTTACGTTTATGGTTGCTGTGGAAAAATCAAGTATTGTCAGCTTTCATTAGGAAAGATTTATCAGTACTAGTTTTAGGCTATTAAACTGGGAATCACAATATTTTACAATGCATCATCTGAAAGTCCCCCAAGCAACAACCATATAATATCTCTGTTTTCTTTTGGTCCATTTCTCAGAGATGCTATTAGCTTTCCCTTTATGTTTTGCAGATTAATTTCCAGTCCTGGGTAACAATCTGTTTTTTTCCTTCTTCTCATCTTTCCTCTAGATAAAACAGCTCCCACACACATCCTGCAAGAGCTCTGTTAGTTTCAAGGTCAGTGGCCCATAATAGATATTTATGCATTTTTAAATTAATTGGGCAAAAAGAATCTGATTTGTGACAGCCTAATTAATGTCCTCTATTATTTTACCACTTTCTTGCAAATAGTCAGAAAGTAGGAGGAAAAAAAGAAAGATTGATATATCTACCTCCTTGAGCTTAAATTTAGTATACAGTTAATATTTGTCATTGATGTCTCTTCATTTCAAAAGCAAGCAATGATCTTGCAAAGCACCATGCCCTTTTTTCATAAAGCTGCACGAGTTAAAAAGAGTTGATTCTGACAATATAAAGTCTTTTCCATCATTATTTCGCAAACAGCCAAAATTGACCCTGAATATTTTTTACCCAAGGCCATACAATGCTTTTCCCACGTTGCTGGGTGTTGCAGCACAATGTTACATGAGAAGCAGGGGCAGCATTCAAAATCCAGGGGAAGTTGTTAAAAATCATAATGCTTGCTTAAATAATGAGTGAGTTTGTTGGGTTTTTTTACTTTTAAATCCTGAATGTTAAGTCCTTTCCCTTTGTTTTCACATCTCAAATCTTTACAGGGGCTCTCTGGTCACCTTCACAAGCTTTTGCCTCAACCAGAAAGGTGAAAACTCAGAGCCCCCATGGTTGGCCATCATGGTGCCAGAGACAGGGGAGACAACTGGAGGGCTCCCCGAGGCTGGGGAGAACGGGCACCATGGTGTGCTTCAGCATTGCAGAACTACTGTACCCTACAAGTGGTTGGTTGACCACAGAGCTCCCAGCCCAATCCAAAGCCGAAATAGCTGCAGTGAGAGGAGCGCAACACACAACCAGGATTGCTGCCGAGCGCCAACTGTGCTGCCACGCAGCCATGCTCCTGGCCTAGACATGGGAGGAGGTTTGGAGCAGGCTCTTTAACCCCGTGGCTGTTAATTAGGAGCAGAGAGAAGCTGGGGTTTTCCGAGAAAGCTTCAGAGCTATTTGATGCATTTGTTGAAAGAGCAAAATATTTGGAAAAGTATTCTGTATTGGGGTGTGGTTTTATTTTTCTCTTCTAAAACAAAAGCTGATCTGCTAAGAGACCCTGGGGGTGCTCTAACAGGGTAGGTCTGACAAACTCTGGGTTTTGAAAGGATGAATAAAATTGGTGTTGGTCTTGCAATGTACATGCAGGGCCATCTCCCCTTCTGTGCTCCTGCTCCCCTGCACAGGCTGTTGTTTACATGTCACATATGCATGTAAAATCTTCCCATGGGAAACCTCCTGCAGAAATCATACTTTACTTTCAGCACTGTTTTGTGATGAAAAAGCCCCTTCAGCAGAAATCATCAAGACCAGAATCTGCACTGCTTTGGAAGCATTTGAAAAACAACCTTTTTCGTGTTACTAATTGTATGGTAGGAAACAAAGGTCAGAGACTCAGTAAGGGATTTAGTGTGCGCAGAGCACCAGCAGTAGTCCTGTGTGCCCCTGAAATCCTACTTCAGCACCAGGGTGAAGATACACGAAGGACCAACAGAGCCTGATGCTGGTCCCCAGCACACAGCAGGGGTGATACAGCTGCTAATGCACCAAAGACAAGTTGTGGAGAAGCTTCTCACCTCTGAGCTCACTCTGACTGCCTTGTCAAGAGCAGCTGGCCTCTGACTACCTCAGCACATGGCCAAAGTGAGACTATATCTGCAGCATATGAAAGTGCTTTAAAATGAACACATTAAATGGCCTGCTCAGAGCTTTTAAACATGTTATCACTTCTTAAGAAAATGTAAAAACCCAGATCATTTGGGGCAGTCTTGGCAGTGTTGTATCATTTTGCCTTAGAGAAAAGAAAATGTCAGATTTCTTCTTTCTGCTTCAAGGGAGATGAAATGGTAGCATGAAGCAACTACAAGCAACTGTTGGCAGATTCAGATCAAATCTAAATCTGCCTCCCAAAGGCTGTGGAGTTTCTGTCCTTGGAGCTACTCAAACCCCACAGACACAAATACAGGCAGCCTGCTCTAGCTGGCCCTGCTCTTGGCAGGAGTTTGGCTGGATGGTCTCCAGAATTCTCATCTGATTTTAGCCCTTCTGTGACTCTTACCATGTCCACCTCAGAAATGCTGTCCAGACTTTCAACTTGGACATCCACCCCAACAGGAATTGCAGGGCCTGGGGGGAAAAAATCAGAAGTTGGCAAACCTGGTGAGACAAAGTAATCCTCTGGCATTTGCACAAGTGACTTGAAAATATATACAACATCTGCAATAGAAACAACAGTAAACCAATTGAAAGTTCTGGGAAAATAACAGAAGATTGCCAAGGAGAACTGTAAACATGCTCAAGTGACTTGCAGCTGGGGTGTCCAAAAACACATATATCACACTAATTGTTGCTCAGCTTTGTATACTCAACAGGTAGAATATCTGTATTCAGATAACACAGGACTGTGAAGGATTCAGAGGTACCTTATCAAACATGCTTAAGATTCCTGCCTTGCTGTGGGAAAGATCTAAGCACAGTGGAAAGTTGCACCTGCAAGAATCCTTGATATATGGAAGAAAGCAGCAGGTTCAAAAGGTTTTTTCATTCTCTGCAAGGACCAAGCTCTGTGGTGCCTGTGTCCCTATGTGCTTCTGCCTAGGTGCTGCTGTGGAGGTCGCCCAGTTTCTAAGGTAACAAGAATAAATAATCTTTACAGTTCAACCATGGTTTTCTGGTTGTTTCTGCGTCCTGCCTGTGCTGGCTCACACAAAAGTAGAGACAATTGGAATTCATAACAAAATCTCCTTAACAACAGTCAAAACCAGCGATGAAACTGACCTATTACTGACTTTCTGGTTTTATTGTGTCATCCTACACAGTTGTCTTCAAAATTTAAAAGCAATTTTAATTGCTTTTAGCTCTAGCATCCCAGTCCAGGTCTCACGAGAGGGATGTCCAACAGAGCATCCATTCACATGGAGAGCAGCGGCAGCACAGCTAAGGGAATGTGGGAGAGTTACTCTGAATTTTTCCCTCACTTCTGCTTCCCTCTCAAGCTAATGACACCCCTGAGAGCTACTCTGTGTGTTTGTCTATCGTATCACTCAGTGTTCTGCTGTGGAAAAGACAGAGTGACAGGAGGGGCTGTGTTGCAGCACACAGACATGTGCCACTGACCCTGGGACTCCTGAGGGGAAGGGTCCAACTGTGACCCTACATCATAGGGATTTTGATCTTTTTATTCTCCTCCATGCTTTGACTAGCCCCTCGTATACCTCTGGCAATTACAGCACAGGAGTTCTGTCAAGACAAATAATGCTCACATTAGCGGACTGCTATGAAACTGAAACCTTTTTAAATTAATTGAACATGCTGGTATTTGGTATATTGAGCATTTAGCAATAAAATCTTCTTCCATCAGAGTATATAATGGTATCCTGGATTTGAATGACCATCTGTCAGCCAGAAAGGGTAGATAAATTACAATATTCTCTAATCCCATGGGCTGAAAGAAAACGTGTTCTCCTTTATCCATTTCCCTGAAAGCTTAGATTGCTCTAGCTCACAGCCACAAAACTGTGAGCAAGCATTAACAATGGCAGTCAAAATATTTTCTTTTGGGTTATAAGTGATACGGCCAGGTCAGTAAGCGTGGTATGTGATTTGATTATGCACACACATCACCATAGTAAGATGAAATCTTAGGATTTCCCCATCATCCAGGAACTAACATAAGATGTATTTTCAGATTTGTATCAGAAGAAAGTGCCACTGAATACCAGGAGTATTATACAGTCTGTAATCACTTTTCCATGCCTTTAACTACACTTTTTGCTCATCCAAGGAAGAAGGCTATTTCACTGCACTCCTATCCCTGCTAGCATGTCATGCATTCACAACACAAAATAACAAAAATTCGAGACAGAAAAGGCTCTGCTTGTCAATCTGCTTGTTCCCCTGAGTATGTGCTACACTATAAAGAAGTGGCAGTGTAAAACAGGAACAATGACAAACGTGCATGTTTCATACCTCCAAAACCTGGTCTCATGCTGAAGTCATGGTCGTCTATTCGCAGCAGCTGCTCTGATTTCATCAGGGGAGATTTGGTGATGTCAGGGCTTCGTTTTAGGATTGGGCTACCAGGAAGAGAGAAGCAGAGCTGTGAGCCCTAAGCAGTGACTGTGAGAGCTACACGCCTGCTTCTCTCCATTACCCCTTAGACCATTTATCCCATAGACCATAACCATGCAATCGCTTGCAGTGGTTGGCAATGTGTCATTAAAAAATGATTCCTGCACTCAACATACAGTTCAGGCACCTGTGATATTTCTGGCACTGAGAAAATATTTGTTTGATGACTTTTTATCTCTGTAAAATTATCTCTGCTTATAGCAGTTTGGAGACAATCATTCAAAAGTGTGAGCTGGAGGAAGAGTGTGTGTGGCTAAATGGGGAATGTAAACAGGGGAGAGGCATTTCTGACATTGAGTTATGATGGTAGTGAGACCAGGAATTAGGGAAACAATATATCAAATAAGCTACCGGCTGCTGTCCAGGGACAAAATGGAGACAGACTGGGAACCATGCCAGGAGGCAGACTATCCCCTAACTTTGGATAAAATTATTAGCTCCTGTCCCAGATTTCTAACAAAGATGAAAAGGAGCATTAAAGACCTAGAGGTCCCTGAGCATTAAGAGCTTGGGAGGGTCATTTCAGAGGCTGTTGGAGTTGCACCAAATTCTGGGCAGAAGATGCTCTGCTCCTTCTCAACCTCCAAGGTGCAAAATACCATTCAGTGCCCCAGTGCTTTGGCTAGGATGGTGTTGGCAGCAGCTCTTTGGTTGCTCCATCATGTAGGTGAAGCCTTGCTGCCCTCAGAGCCAGCTGTATGCCAGCCACTTGGGCAGCAGAAGGGCCCAAAAAAACAGGAGGAAAAGTTTTGTTGGGCCTTGGTTTGAGAAAAGATGGCACACTCAGAAAGGTAATTGTTAAATATTCACAAGACAAATCAGAAGTAGATTAAAGAAAAACAGGACAACAAAGAAACTTGATGGAGAATAAGTTGCTGAGATAAAGCCCCTCTTAAATGAGCCTGCTTAGCCATGCTGGACTTCTCACAGACTCGTGAGCATTGGTACCACAAGAAGGCAAAACAACAGTCTCCTGAGAGAGACCAGCAGTGTTATCATCAACTTCTCTCAAACACAGAGTTTTATCTGGACTACAAAGTATTTTAGAAAGATGCTCAGTCTCAGTTTAATAATTTCTAGGAGTGGTGAGTCATCTGCCTCCATCAATGAGGTCTTCCAGTCATGAATTATCCCTCAAGCACTTTAAAAGATGGCCCCAGATGCTTCTTTAGATTTAATTCAACCTCTGAAAGACCCATGGCATTGTGAGCATGCATTGGGGAAGATTTATACCCAGCTGAGACAGAGGAGCGATATCAGCAGGTCACTGGCAAAACCTTCAACATTTGTGAGCAGGCTTGATCATGCTCAGAATGGCACTTTCTTCCTGGCAGTGGCAGAGGGAAGGATGAGTGGTGTGATGGAGAGCCCATGGAGGGGCATTCAGCTCTGCAGAAGGGATGCTTGGAGGGAAGGTGCCTGCCCACATGGCACAGGCAACACAAACCGTGCAGCGGCACAATACGAAGCCCAAAAGGGCTGTGGCAAAAAAAAAAAAAGGTATCACACCTCATCTCCATGAGGGTACCAGGCAACGTGGCTTCTTCTGGGGTCTGCTGGATCTTGCTCATGGCATGATTCCTACCTAAATACGACTGGCATTCTCGAGTGGTGTCCCCTTCCCCTGCCTCAGCCTCAAGGTCTCACCTACCTGCCTTGCTTGTGTGCCTCACCGTGGGCCTCCCGTCTCTGCCGTTGCGGCCGGCTGCATGGAAACAACAGGAAAAGGGAAAGCTGAGACTGCTGGTCATGGACGGGTGGGTGAGGACATCAAGAGGGAAGCGTGGTAGGAAACACCAGATTCCTGCAGCATTACCTTCTGTCACGTGTGAAACGGCTTTTACGTTTATTTTTTACCTTTTTACCAATGGCTGGTGTCAAGCTGGGCATGGTGGAGGGTGGGGTGCAGATGGCTTGCAGCAAAGACAGAGCAAAAAGAAGGGGATGATGATTTTTGCAAGGTGGGAAACCACTGGTTTTGGCTGCCTGGCAGAGGACCCAGGTAGCTGGGTCACCTCCCTCCTCCCACAGCCATGGCCAGAGCAGTCAGAGGCTCTGGAGAAAGGCCGTGCTGCCCAGGGTCTCTGCCAGCCAGGAGCACAGTCATTACCTCCACTCATCAGAGGTAGCTGAGTATTTTCATGAGAAGAAAATATTTTCAATGTATTCCAGTGGGAGAAAAGAAAAAAGTAAAAAACTGTGGAAGTATTTGTTTCTGTTTCGTACTGTCTCCTAGCTGGGTGTCAAGAAAGCCCCTCTCAGGTGTTTGGCCAATATTTTATTTTATCATTAAATGAAAGAATATTGCTTTTAGTAATATAAGTGCTAGCTTGAACAAAAGTAACATTTTAAACATTTAACAGTTCTAGCTCATCCTTAATTAAAATTTTAAAAAATTAGCTTCTCCCTGTAATAAACACTAGCTCTAATCAACTCTACTGAGACTTTTTGCCCATTAATGTACATTTCAAATCCCTCTGTAGAGATTTAGAACAGCAAAACTCCTTTTTACAGTAACGAGCGTCATCACCCATGCACCATCATCCCTTTGGTGAGCAGTGGCCAAACCTCAGGCCTCCAGGAGAGTTTTTCCATGGGCTGGAAACTCTCTGGAAGCTGGTAACACTGGAGGGAAATTCATCTTTCTGCTGCCACAGAGAATCACACAACCTTCACATCTCCCAGACTAGGGGTGGGCACGCTGGGCTGTATCACTGACTCACCCTGAAGTAAAACATAGACTGAGTGGGATCAGTTTTTTTCCAGAATCTGCTCTGTGATTCCCAGAGGAGGGCTGGGAATAAGCCCACAGATAGACCTCTGTTTGGGGAAGCTTTGGGCTGTGCAACAGCATTGCTATTAAAAGGAGCAACTTCTTTGGCACTGCTTGGATCTGGGCATCATGTAGCAAAATGCATTTGCAAATGGAAATGCACTTTCTGGAGTTTTCTGTCTTGTCGATACACCCTTGGACTGTGGCTGATGTGTCTCGCTGCTGCCTGCTTCTCATCTGCTGGCTATCAGGAAGTAATTTCATGTGTTTTGGGGATAAGCAGATTCTGGCAACAAGCTGACCTACTTATATGACTTTAAAGTGCCCTAGTAAACTCTTGGCTGTTCAGGAATAATGCTGGTATTCAAACAGGGATGAAGCAGGTCATATTCTTGCATTTTCTAGTTTTCATTTCTCTTTGTAGAGCTTATGCAATGCTTCATGTTAGCCCTGACCCTACCCTGCCTGTTGAGAGAGCCTTCAAGGTACGACCATCAAGGATTCATGGCCAAATTCTCCCCATTCTCTGTACCCAGCAAACCTGGGTTGTTCCTCTTATTTCTTCTAGATGACTGTCCACTACCTCTAAACTAAACTTTATTTCCTTATCACAAACCAGCTTAAAATGTCCCACACGCTCCAGCCACCACAGAGGACCATGTTCATTTGTGCTTTGGTTCAACTCCTTCACTTCTTTTTGCCCATCTCATTCCTCTTGTAACAGTACTGAGGTTACCGATCCTCCTCCACTTTTCTGCCTCCTCCTGTGGCAGCAAACCACTTTTACCTGTTGCCAATCATTCCCTACTTACTGTGGTTTGAAGCCCCATTTCTTTCTACTCCGTAAATAGCTTTTCTGGTCCAGTTCCTGGGGAGTGCTCTGCTGGCTAAGTGATCAATGGCAGCTCCATCACGAGACCCCATTAGCCAGCCTGTTCGGGCTGTGAATCAATGGCAAGTGGTACAACTTCCCCTCACATGCCTGCTGTCCCTGAGCATTTGTGTCAGACAGATGCTCTGAGGAGATTTTATCCAGAGGTTGCTCACAGATTGCTCAGTGCAACTGTTTGCAGTGTGACAGTACTGCTCCTGCCTTCGCTGGGGTGACAGGCTGTCTTTAAAACTAACCGATAACTCCTGAGGTAAAATATACTGAATAATGAACAATCTTTTTTTGTTTTTGCCCCTCCAATGTCAATATTTATCTCACAGTGTTTCTTATGCACTGTGATTAGCTCTCTGGCTCCTGATGGCAGCTGTGCTGATACAACCTCTCCAAAGTCATCATTATTCACCCAGATTCCTGCACTACTTCAAGGGACCGTGAGATGCTTCTACCCAAAAGGCTGAGGATTGCTGAAACTGGGGGTGAGTGAGGTGACTGAAGCTTAGGATAGCTAGGGAAAAGAAAAATCAGCAAAACCAGATTTTCATCACTATTGCTACAGACACAAGGCAAAAAGCAGTTACTCTTTTCAAAAAAAGCCCAAGATTTACTATGGTACTTATAGTCCCCTGAACACAGCAAAAAGGATTGCAGGATTAGGGATAACCATGTCTGATTTCAGAAGAGACAGTCCAACCATGACATCTGAAGGTCTCAGCAGGCATTTCCAAATGCCCAGCTTCACAGGATATATGCTGGAAGAGTGTCAGGTCCACACTTGCAGCGTACACCAGAAAACCCACAGCATTCTTCATCTTTGAAATAAGAGCTTTTGGAAGAAGCCACAACAAACGTGAGAGAAGTCAGCTCCCATCTTGATGTTTTAGTCTGTAACTACTTATGCAGCATACATTTCCCATCTACAAATCATACTCTCTTTTCTCTACATGAGGCAATATACCTGTAGTAGACAGTGACCTATTTACACACTTATTCGGATAATCTCATTAGGATCTGAGATAATTTCTTCCTTGAGGAGTTAAATTAAGATAGGTTCAGTTCTTCAGGAAAAAGCAAGATCTGATGCATTTTCCTCAAAAGAAAAGTGAAAGTAAGTTGCTGCAGTAATGGAGCCAGATTCACATGATCTTTCCTTGGTCCAAGGAGTGACATCCCTGAGGACTGGTGCTGGTGGGTTTGTCAGACTGGGCTAATACTAATGTTATTATTATCAGATTTCATTAAATTCTGGGCCAGTCTGGCCCTACCATCCCTTATGCTATTCTTAGATCTGCAAAGAGGATGAAAGGTCATAGAATAGATGTCAGAACAGATTCTGTCTCAGGAAATATTCTTGAGTATGGCTGTGGCATAATCTCTGCCCCTTTGGTTATGTGATGAGTTGACCCTGGCTGGACACCAGGTGCCCACCAAAGCCACTCTATCACTCCTGTCCTCAACTTGACAGGGGAGAGAAAATATAACAAAAGGCTCATGGGTCAAGATAAGGGCATGGAGCAATCATTCAGTAATTGCTGTCAGAGCAAAACAGACTTGACTTGGGAAATAAATTTCATTACCAATCAAATCACAGTAAAGTAATGGGAAATAACAATTAAATCTTAAAACACCTTCCACCCACCCCTCCCTTCTTACTGGACTCAACTTCTTTCCCCATTTTCTCTACCTCCTCCTCCCAGCAACACAAGGGACAGGGAGTAGGGGTTGCAATCAAGTCATCACACACTGTCTCTGTTGATCCTTCCTCCTCTGGGGGAGGACTCCAAGCACTCTTCCCCTGCTTCAGTGTGGGGTCCTTCCCAAGAAAGTCAGTCTTCCATGGACTTCTCCAACATGAATTCTTCCCACAGGCTACAGTTCTTCACAGTGTGGGTCCCCCATATGGTAGCAAATCTGCTCCAGCACGGGCTCCTCTCTCCACAGATCTTCCCCCATTATGGGCTTCCCACAAGGTCACAGCCTCCTTTGAGCATCAACCTGCCCCAGCGTGGGGTCTTCCACAGGCTGTAGGTGGATATCTGCTTCACTGTTAATCTCCATGGGCTACAAGGGGACAGCCTGCCTCACCATGGGCTTCACCATGGGCTGCAGAGAAATCCCTGCCTGGAGCACCTCCTACCCCTCCTTCTTCACTGACCTTGGCGTCTAAAGAGTTGTTTCTCTCACACATTCTCACTCTTCTCTCCAGCTGAAGTATGGCTGCAACCAACCCAAAATCCCCTACCCTGAGCAGAGGTGTCCACTGCCCTGGGGATCCTGACAGCCAGTGGCTGGGGCAGAGACACCTGGGATGCTCATTACCTCTCTGCTTATCTCATGCCTGGGTAATGCCTCCACTCTTTCTCTGGTGCAGAGACTGTGAATTCTCCTCTCCTACTCTCTGAAACCACCATGCACTTAATTTTGTCAGATACAACCTCTGCAGTTCACACTGTGCTGCTGTGCAGCTGATCCACAGCCTCCTCTACCACTGCCACAAGACAAGAGAGTGTGGAGCTTGCTGAGACAGTTTCAGAAGGACTTTTAAGTGGAAGGTAATGAAAATGATGCAAACTCTCTCATCCTTGCCAGCCATGTCATGGTGCTTGACTCTGGACTCCCTATCCCTGGGTGGACACTGGTGAACAGCTCATGTGATGTCTCCCGTCCTGCACTTGTTATGTTGCTCAGCCTTCATGCCATGCTGGGTAGGGTAATGGCAGGAACTGCTTTCTTTTCAGACTGCCTGTAAAATTATGGCTGGACAAAGCCCTGAAGAAACTCTACCCAAGGCAGAAGGACCAGGAGAGAGCAGTGGAAGCAGACAAACTCTCCGCATGGGACAAAGCTTTGGCAAGGAGGACATGGGAATTGCAAAGATGTATTGGTACTACTAAAGAGCTGTGAGAAGCGTAAAGGTCTCATTAAAGACCTGTGCCTAAATATTTGACTAGGTTTTGTTTCTCCCTCTGTTTTATGACAAGTTAATGACTTGGGTTCATACCACATCAGCATCATGCTAAAGGCTGAAATGAGGTGGAGGGTGCTGGGTTAGGGAGTGGGGGAGAGGCAGGAAGGGGCTGAGGAATGTGTGCACAACCATATAGAAGGTTTCTGCAAAGAAAAAGTGGGTCAGAGGCAAAGAGAGCTTGCATCTGCAACAGAGCCTATGCGTTGGGTGAAACTAAGAGAAAAGAGGCTGGATACACAGCGATGGAGAGGGAGGAGAAGCACTGAGTAAGGCCAGAGGGGAATATGTCAGAAGGACCAGAAAGGAGACATCAGGTTCAAACAGTGTCTCATCATTGTGTGGGATGACTCCTGGGGCATTGACACACCAGACGGTCCTGCATGAGTAGGGGTGTCCCCTCACCACAGAGCAGTGTGGGACAGTGAAGTTGCCTGGCCCCTGGTGATGTGTGAGCCTCACTGGGCTAAAAAACATCCCAGGCTCTGTCCCAAACGAAGGAAAAAGGTTTTGTGCAGGGGGATTCACAAAAAGTTCCTCCATAACATGCCTGTGACTTGCAAATGAATTGGGAAGAGCTTCTCAGCAAGCAGGAGATGCTGGTGGACAGGTGGTGTAGCAGGTCTGGATGAAAGACTGAGAGGTAGTCCAGAGACCAGAGAGAGCTTTGCAGGAAGAGGAAACGTGAGCAGATAAATGGGGAGAAAAACCACCCAGCACCTGACAGAGGAGACCAAGCTTGCAACACAAGGATGCTGCTCTTATCCAGCGACGTGCACTGCAGGACACACAATCCATTGTGTAACATACTAATTCCCAGGGATAATGTAGGATAGAAACCCACTAATTGATACTCAAATTGGGAGAGTTAGAAGTTGTGAGCCACTAAAAACTGAGGAAAATTAATCATGAAATGTATTTCATCTTGGTATTTGGTAAGCCCCTTGTTTGCTTGTAATTATGTTGGATCATGTGTCATTATAATTAGTAGGTTTAAAGATGGTGAAGGAAGGTGACCCACTGCTATTACAGGTGGTTACACCTATGGAAAGAAATGGGGAAAGACCACTATTTTTGATGTTCACATCACAAAGTTTGAGAAACAGACAGCTGTTGTACCTTCTTATTTTTGAGCGATACAGAAAACTCCGTGAGAACCCCATTTTAATTCAGTATTACTTGAATATAGATCAATCTCAGAATGCAAAATACAGAGAGGCAGGAGACATATATATACTCTTTAAATTTTGCACTTTCTTTGTTCTTTGCCCTGACATAAACATTGGCAAAAGAAAAAACAAAGCAAACCTACCCATAGTGATTATTCACAGAAATGTTATGCCACCTGAGGTCTTGGCACTGTACCTGATGCTGCAATAATGAAAGTGTCCCATGTGACAGAAATTGCATCCAGTGGGTGTGTATTTGCTGTGGTTTGTGTTATACAGGTTGAAAGGAAGGGTTGGAGGGAGAAGAATGAGCATGACTGAGGTCCATCCTGCCAGCTGAGGAGGTGGCAGGCATGGTGCCAGGGCTCAGCTAGGTGAAGAAGAGAAATGCATGAAGGGAAGAGGAGCAACTAATGGGACAATGCAGAATGTGCTGACAGGTTCCATGTCTGCCCCTGTCTTTGAAGAAAAGTTGGCTTGTGAGCAGATGTCAGCACAGTGCAGATGAGGGAAGGGCATGTTAAGGAATAGTTAGATAAATCAGAGGTATTTAAGTCAACAGAGGCTGATGCCAGTTCCTTGGGAACTCCAAGAGTAGCAGCTGTTACAGTCTCTAAACTGTAAGCTGGTACCTCTGAGGACTTACTGCATATGGGTGGAGCTCCTGAGAGAGGGTGAGAGTGAACACAAAACTTGGTTTTAAGCAGGGAAAAAATGAAGGAATCGGAGTTTTGACATTTGGAAAGAAACAGGGACAAACTTGTGATCGTTTTTCTGCCCCTCCCAGAGGTGATGAGATTATAAATATCACTCAATGGGAGTCTTTGCAATAATTTACATTGAACTGGTCTAATGTCCTTTCTGACTGTGTAACTGGCCACCTTAGTGTAAGCAGGAAGAGAAGTAGATTTCAGTGGGTTTTTTAATATTTCATTGTTAAACTAGCGAAATTTGTTTGAGATGAAACTGACTTTGAGCATGGTTGAAAGACTGTGGTTACAGTAACTGCCATTAGTTTGCTGCCAAGAGACATTAAATAACATCTCACAGGTTTCATTTTGGAAACTACTAGTCAATATTTTCAATAATAATGCAGATGGCAGAACTATAAAACTCATGCATGACAACATACTCGAAACAGAAACAGACATTTTGAGGTCTAGGATCAGAATTCAAAGCAGCCTCAACACATTGGAGGAAAAGTCTGATGTCAATATGATGAATTCCAGTAAAAAAGAATGCAAAGAACTGCATAGAGTACAGAGAAATAATTGTACAAATGCAGAATGAGGAATAACTAGCTAAAGATCAATACTACACTTGTCTTAGTTCCTTACTTACAGCAATGGAAGCACTTTGTCTTTATAAGAGCAATGAAAAACATCAACAATTAAGGAATCTGTACTACAAAAAATACAGAACCGTAACCATTCTGCTGTAGGGGCAATGTTAAGAAATATTCATATTGACACAGGACCAGAGACAGATTTAAAGTAAATGCACTGAACAGTAACAAGTCACCAGGATTTTATCCAGAAGAAAGTCAAGTAAGAAACTACTGAGCCAGCATTTAAATTGTCCTTGTTGTCATAGGAGTGGAAGGTGACAACTTCCCACTTCTTTCGAAAAATTACTCCCAGTGGACTCTGAGAAGCTACAGACTGCTCCACTGAGCAAATTAACTACAAAGATAGTGAAAAAAAAAAAAAAAGAAGTAGCCACCAGATA
>VYZX01015288.1:32225-63475 GCA_013401335.1 Brachypteracias leptosomus
TGTCCAAAGAAGAACAATGAAGCTGGTGAAGGGTCTAGAGAACAAGCCTTATAAGGAGTGGCTGAGAGAACTGGGGTTGTTTAGTCTGGGGAAAAGAAGGCTCAGGGGAGACCTTATCACTTTCTATAAGTACCTGAAAGGAGGTTGGAGTGAGGTGGGGGTGGTTCTGTTCTCCCAAAACAAGAGGAAATGGCCCTAAGTTGAACTAGGGGAGGTTTAGGTTGGATATTAGGAAAAATTTATTCAACAAAAGGGTTGTTAAGCATTGGAACAGGTTGCCCAGGGAAGTGGTTGAGTCACTATTCCTGAGGTATTTAAAAGACATGTAGATGTGCTGCTTAGGGACATGCTTTAGTGATGGACTTGGCAATGCTGGATTAACAGTTGGACTCAATGATCTTAAAGGTCTTTTCCAACCTAAGCAATTCTATGATTCTATGATTCAGTATTATTATGGTTATTTCTTGGTAAACATCTGCTTGATGCTCTGTGGTGCTCAAAAAGACAAACAGGAGGGTAGGCGTTATTTGGAGTGGAGCAGCAAACCAAACAGAAAGCATTTCAGTGCTATTAGTAACACCAAGGCATGTCCACATCTCCTGTATCCAATGTCCATATTTGGAAAAAGCAAGAGGAGAGAGAGAGCTTGGAGGTGGGGAGGGCTTCCAGGCAGCCTGAGCAGGGCACTCTGGGTAGGAAAGTAGACAATGGCCATGTAATATAGTGCAATGATATAAATTCAGAAGTGGTATTGTGAAGGTGAACAGGAATCTTTCGCTTAAGACTTTCTACAACACATAACGAGGAGAAGAAATTGGAAAGGAAGTACACAAACACAACATGTCATCAAACTGTGAAATTCATTCTCACTGAAAGCTGCAAGTGCTAAAAACACAAGCGAGTTTGGAAGGTGACTGAGCAATTTTTAGAAGACCAGCAGGAGCACTTCAGATATGAATCCAACACAATGAGAAAATCAAACCATTGATACGTATTCAAAAGGGAAGAAACTGCCTTGCAGTATCCTTGGGTTTGGGTTTTGGGGGTTTTTTTGCTGGGCTGCAGGTAGGATTTTAAAGCCTGTTATGTCTCCTAACACAAGCTCATAAAACATATCAGAGCAATGGTGGGAGAGAAGACAATATGAAGCTGTTGACCCTGAGCAAGTTACATGGTGGCAACACTGAGTGTAGATTTTATCGGCAGTAGTCCAGTACATTAGTGTATGGACATAGCTACAGAAGTACCAGTAGAGACTATGTTCTGCCATGAATCACCTGAATAAAGACAGGACGCTATGTGAACCATAGACCCAAAATAAGTTCTAGAAAGGCTGAGACTGGTAATAATGATGAAAATAGAAAATATGATTTTCAAAACATCATCATTTGCAATGATAAGCAGAGAGAGGACAATTTTGACTGCGTTACGAGAAAAAAACAAGAGATTTCTGAGAAAAATTGTCATGCAGGTTACTTGGAAGAACAAAAAGGGATAAACGCAATAGAGAGAAATAACAAAACAATAATGAAAAATTATTTAATGTATAACAGGATAAAGGAGATGAGCACTGTTGGACAGAAGAAAAGGATTTCTGGGAAGTGGAAAAAGAGGTCAGACAGGCAGCAGCAACTGCTGCTGGAGTAGAGAAGGAAGTTACAGATCAATATAGAGTTAAAAGCAACAGGAGAAAACTCGACAGAGCTGTGTGACAGGGGCAAGAGATGTGCCCAGGAGCAAATAAATGAATCAGGTAAGGAGGAGGACAGAGAAAGTCAGGGACAAAAAAAGAGAAACAGCAAGTTGGAGAAGAGGAGGAACCTTGAATGAGGGAAAGAAAAGGAGTGAAGGAGATGGAGATGAAAGGAGGAAATGGCAAGTTACTGACAAGGGAGATGGAGACACTCCAGTTAGATTGGACTGAAGCCCACATTGGGCCTCTTGTTGACCTCCTGACACCCAGCACTGCTGGTGCAGATGATGTCAAGGCCCAGCACAAACTACTGATCCTAAAAAGCAATGCCTTGGGAGCTGCTAGTGCTCGGTGCTCCGCTGGATCTGGCTCACTAGTGATTTTACAGGCTTATCGTACATTCTGAAGATCTGATCTAAAGACAGCTTGCATTAGTAAGCTTTGTTCATGCAAATAAAGGCTTTCAGGATCTATTCTGAAGATAAGATACAAGAGCAAAACTCTAGGACAAGAGAATGGTTTAAGGATTGCTGGAAGGTAAAGGAAGAAATTCTGTTAGGGATGAATTTATAAAGCTAGAGAAAGCATTAGGAGGGCAAGAAGATAGGAGCTGCCCTATGTGTAAGTGGTAGCCTCAGTGAGGGTACCAGGATAGCCATGTATGATTTACAGAGCATGGACAGTTTGCACTGAGCATGATCAGGGGATGGAGGAGCAGACTACACAGAAGTCCTATCCAAATTCACAGAATCACAGAATGTTAAGGGTTGAAGGGACCTTGAAAGATCATCTAGTCCAACCCTCCTGCCAGAGCAGGACCACCTGGACTAGGTCACACAGGAATGTGTCCAGGCAGGTTTTAAATGTCTCCAGAGAAGGGGACTACACAACCCTCCTGGGCAGCCAGGAGGATTCAACAAATTTCAACAAAAGCAAGAGAAGGTAACTGTAATCTTACAAATGTTCAGCATGATGCTGTCCTTCGAGAAAGGACCAGAAAGTAATCATGGCTATAATGGTGCACGATGACTCCCATCACTTAGGAAGAGTGTCACTAATTGTAATAACATCTGAAAACGTCATAAAGAGAAAGATCTTTGGCCATGAGAGAGACCCTGTGATAACAAGCCCAGGGCTTATTGTAGAGGATGTCATTCAACTGCTGTAAAGATAGCTATTTCTGACAGAAACATGGCCAGGGAGCTCTAGAGGTGCAGAAAATGAGTTGCTATTTGGAGACCAGAGAGAGGCAAAATGATTATAACATGGCCAGGGAATGGAAGGGACATGACTGAAAACATGAAGTGAGTTTCCTAGCTAAGATTAAACATGATCCATAGATCTTGTACAGTGAAATCTCTTCTGTTGAGAGTTGTTTGTCTGAAAGGTGGCTATAATGCTGTCCAGGGAGATTTTAGTGTTAAAAGAGATTTTTTTCCCCAGCAGTTAGCTCTGGCAGAGCAACCTGGGCTCAGTTCCAGGCCAGTTCTTTTCCTATTGCTCATCCTCTCTAGTAGATTCTGCAAGCCTAATTAGCAACATAGGTTTTGGCCATTTTCATTGGCATAACGATGGTTTGACCTTTAACAATCCTTTGTACCATTCTACTGACCACCGTGCAAGCTGATGGCTTTCCAAGAGCCTGAGCAGTTGGGAAAGCAGCACCCAGCCCCCTTGCCAGTGCTCCGGATCTCAGCTGCTTCCCGTAGGAGTTTTGGCACTGTGGAGTTAACAGGAGTAAAAAGCTTTGCAAACCCTGTGGGATTAGTGCACGGCTGACTGCAAACTGCGAACAAGTCTGCAAGGTGAGAAAGGTTTTATTTTTATATTGCTGCCCTTTGAAGTCAAATTCCTTTGAGGTGATTTGTCCCGGAGATTAGCAAAAATAAGTTCTTGAGTCTTTGACTGGCACATAGACATTTTTACAGTGAATTACAATATTGGAGGGCTCTGCAATAGGTCCCATGCAATAAATTCTCTTGTCACACAATGCACTGTGCCCCAGAGCCTCACTAGCTTTATTTAAGGAATTATTTGGGACCTTTTACAAAATTCCTGTCATGCAAACCCAGTGCCCAAAAGGCTGTGGTATATGCATGAACTCTTGTGGGAAAAACCATGCCTGTTTGCTCACCCTTCTTCAGGGCTGTTGTGTCTCGTGCTAAAATGGCTGCCTTGGGGTACCTGCAGTGCCAAAAATTGTGACAGAGAAGGTGTCTGACCCTGCTGACCACCCATTCACCCCATCCACAATACCAGCAAGAGTGTAAAGGCTGTGAGTTCATCAGGATTTGAGAAGGTGAAAGGAAAAACCCTGGGGCTGAAAACTGCAGAGCAAATGATGAGTATTAATTTGAAAGAAGAGTCCAGAGCAAGTGAGTCTTCTTGGAAGAAACTAGCACTTGCAGAAGAACATAATCCGAATAAAGAAGCTAAAAGCCTATTTCCTTCATCAGCTGTACCATGAGAATCAGGAGCAAAGCTGGACACGTCTGTTAGAGGCAGCAGGATGCTGGCAGCACACCCAAGGTGGCAGGTCTCTAGGCAGGTGCCCGCACTGCCTGCCAACACCGGTGGCTGGCGTTGAGCCCTGGCAGTAGGGCAAGCAGATGGTCTTGTGCTCCTAAAGGACTTCTGGAGGCTAGGGAGGCCACGGGTGCAAATCAAGCCACCCTGAGCATCCTGTGGCAATGTGGAGCCAGCCTTTTCCACTTCGAGTAGGTTTCCTTCATCAATCTCCACTGTGGCGTGTGGCTCTTTAGAAGGTAAAAACTGCAGTGAAGGGATGGATTTCCATCCTGGTCCTTACCACAAGCCTTATGGAGCAAGGGATAACAGTGCTCAGAGGGGAGTAACAAAGTCAGTTGCTATAACTTCTTCTGCATAATGGATATTCAGGACGGAGTGTTGAAGGAAGGTAAAACAGTAAAGAATAAAATGTTCAGGAGCAATCTTCACTGTGGGCTTTTTGTGATGCTATATAGCATACCCACTTGCTCTGTTTTTCTTCCATTCTGTGATGGAAAAAAGTCATTGACTTTGACTGAAATGCAAAGGAACCATGCCTACTTCAAAACTTGTGATCCCATTCTGAGTTTGTCACTGAAGGTAATTACTGTAAATTAAGGGTTTGATGTAGAATTCATACAGAAGGCTTTGCTGTTTGTGCTTAGCAGGAAATCAGACAGATGACCATAATTGTCCTTTTCTATCTCACAATTGTTAAAACTATTTGTCTCTTATGGCCTATCCCATCATAGGGAAAAGTGAGCACTGTACTGGGCACCACGCTGCTGATGGACAACCCTACAACCACATGCCAGCTTTTCTCCTCTCTCCTCATCAGCCCTCCTCAGCATCAGTACTGCTCTACTGAGGCAGAAATAGGCTAGAAATTACCTCCCAGGCCAACGTGGGCATACTGGAAGGGTGGTGGACCCAGCTTCTCAGAGCCATGACACCTTGAGGCTTTCTGATGGGCTTGTCCTGGCACAATTGCACCATATATGCAAAACACGGATGAAGAGGCAGTTCCTGCACAAACTGAATAAGTATTTCTTTTCCATTTTCATATATTTTTAACATTCTGCTGCTGTGATTTGTTATATTGTCACTTAATTGAACTGGCACCGTTAAACGTTTGGTGCAGTAGGAGTTTTCGTTAAAGATGTCAAACAAGAACATGGCTGTGTGTACACCTTTCTCTCTGCTGGATGCTTTTCAGCTCAAATGCTGGTACCTTGCTTCTCATCCCTTTATTTTGCTACACCCAGCATATCACCTCCACTGGCATTATCATGAAGACTCAGTGGAACTAGAGGTTTCGGGGCTGTCTTGCATGCACACTGTCCCTGGTAACGCATCCCTTGGGGGCCAATCATGAGCAGAGCCACTGCATCCATTTTGCCAGTTACACCTCCACGAAGGTGGCATAACTGCTAAAACCATGTCCTATGTATAAAATGACTCATGGACCCCCAAGTGCCACTCAGGACACTGCAGTCAGTCTGAAACAAAAATGGCAATGATCTTTCTATCCCTTTCATCTTCCAGTCATTTTTCCTGAAGGCAAATAGGAGTGGTTTGGATTTCTCAGGTCTGTGGCATCCCTGCGTTTCCATCCCCACGCACTTTACGGCATTGATGATGATAAGGAGTCATTACAGACTAGAGACAGTGACTACAGCAAAGCAGAAGTGACAGAGATTCAGTCTGTCACTGAAGTACACATTGAACAGAAAACACATTTGAAGAGAAAACTAAATATGTTAGCTATATTCTCCAAAGGAAAATCCAGAAAATTCAGATGTAACTTCTTATGTTCCTGAGTATAAAAATTCCCATATAAAGTTCCAAATATTCCCCAAATAGAATATAAGTAATCAGAACTCAGTTGTAGCAAAAAACCTTCTTCAACTCAAAACCTCCTAAAATGGCTGTCTGCAAGACAGTTGGAGAAAAATGTCACATAGTCTTTTTGTAAGAGAGAGAAAAAAAGAATAGGCAATATTTAAAATAATTTTTAATATCTTATTTCAATACACTGAATACTCTTTCTATTTCCTCTGATTACTGACCATAGCCTTGAAGTTTGCAGAGACACTATTTTTTTTCCTCTCAAAGGCTCTATAAAACAAATGGTAAGGGAATAATAAAATAAATTCTGAATGTTTTCATTTGAGATCTTAAGTCAATCTAATCTTCAGTGAATGCAACAGTCCTCCTATACCTAAATTTCTTCTCCACTGTCATGTAAATACCATACCATATTTTAACCACAATAAATATAAGCAAATGCTGCTTTTTTTGCACCCTTTCAAACTTTGAGATACCTTACAAACACATTTCTGGGAGACGTGAGCAATTCTTTTCACTGTAAAAAATGTATTAGAACTTATTCATTGGCAAAAACAGCAACAGAAAACAATTTTGACTGAGAAATCACAATCTGCAAATGCAAATTCTAATTATTTGTTAAGTCATTATATCTTCACCTGAAGCATTACATTTGTCCAAACTGTAGCTACTTGAATGTAAAAAAAAAATTAGACTCACCTGCCTTTTTTGTATACCTCATGTATTTCTTTTCCTTGTCGGTGGCCTCTGCATTCAGTGCATAAAACTGATCCCCACAACAGGAGGAAGATGCTAAAATGCATTTTATGGGAAGTCAACATGTTACCTGAAGGTTCTGTATCCAGAAATAGTCCATTCAAGAAGAAGAAACCCAAAATGTAGGTCCTGTTCCTCTTTTTAAGACATTATCGGTCTGATCGTTGTGGGAAGGATGTTTACTCATACAAAAAATCATCCTGCAGTATTTAATCTGGACAGTGGGGAAAGCAATTTCCACTAAACCTATAAATCCTTCTACGTCAGATGGCAGGGATTTTCTAGCAGTTTTGAATTCACGTATTCTCAGAGAACAATTATTTTTTGTCCAAACAGGCTATTATATTAACTGGTTGAAATTGAACCCTTTTCAAGTATCTATGGGATATGGCAAACATGTATTTCTGCCTGGTTAACCAAAGTAGTGCAGTTGGTCAGGCAGGTGTTATTAGTTTTTCTTTAATCACCAAACTTCTCCGTGTAGCAACGATGCTTGTTACAGGTGTTGCAATAGATTGAAAAGTGTTAATAAACATGTATCTGTTTTCAGCAAAAACTCATTTCCATTTAGCTCTACAAACAGTATTTTGATCTTGTGTGTTTTTCTACATTAATCTACAGTGGCAGTGTGGCTGGAGTGGTCGGAGCTTTCAGGACTTGTGTCTCGTACCTCACTGCTCTGCTGAGTAGCGTCTCTGGGAAGTATCCTGGCGTGTAGAGGAAGGTGGGGAGGACACCACAGGAGAGACAGCTCTCCTCTCTGCAGAGAGCTGTTTGGAGGGGTCCTGTCAAAGCAGGGCAGCAAATGCTAGAGCTGCAGGAGAGCTCGGGGGGCTGGTGCGCTGGGTCTCATGTGGCTGACAAAATCCTCACTGCTGCTAAAGAAAATAAAGCAGCATGGGCATAAATATGTAATCAAGACAGCCCCATTGCCCACCTTTTTGGAGCTCACCCCCTCCCTGAATAACCCACAGCTCTGTGTTTATTCTTCTTCTCCTCTGTGCTTCCCCACAAGATTTTTCTCTGCTGGGAAACTAGCTGATTGTCTGTGAGAACAGACACAGCTAGTCTGATAAAAGGGTGAGTTGAACCCAAAACAGATAAAAGCACCTTCTCCTTGTTCTTTCCTAGGTCTGGCCAACCTTGGATGGAATCCAAGAAGGAGAAAAAACAGCAGATATCCTGCTTTTGAAGTTATTTTGAGGTTGCCTATGCAACCTGAGTTGTTTATTCAGTAGTATAAAAGCTGGTCCCACTTGCAGAGAAGTCAGAAGCCATTCTGCAGTTGGAGACATCACGCAGGACTTTCCCCATTATTGAGAAGGCCTCTGACTGCTCATTGCAGCCGGGGTTCCCCAGTGACAGCGGGACAGAGAGAGATATTGAAAGAGATGTTGGAAGAGACATTGAAAGAGACAAAGATAATGGATCTGATTGTCTACCCCTTTGGAATAGTTCGCAGCTTGATCATGTACCTTTTTGATGTCTATCATGTTATGTTGATGCACCTCTCTGGCATTTGTCAGGGAGGCCTGTGCATGGCCATGGTAGTATTTGGGGTGTGGTTGATTTCTCCACCCATCGTTGAATTTGCTGCCTGGTTTTTTTTCCTTTCTATTATTGAGTTTGTAATGAGGTTTGTGTTCCTTTTCATTATGGTTTCCCATGGTTAGCAGATTCACCTCCTCTGTTTCTGGCCATGTAGCATCAGCTTTTTGCTCTGTAGAAATAGACAATAAAGTCTCCATCTGTATCCTGCTGTTGGTGGCTGTGTTCCTGGTGTTGTGTAGGATAATTGGCAAAACAGAAGGGAAACGTTCATCCTCTCACTAACAGAGGGAAAATATAAAGAGGGACAAAAAATGTGTTCAATGTGTTTTTTGGAATTGTGGTGTCCAAGATCCAGAAAAATGTGTCTTTTGGATTGCAGCTCATAGAAAAGTTCAAATATGAACAAATCATAGGAAAATCCTGGAAGAAATCATCAGAAAGCTTCTAAACTCCTGGAAGAAAATGTTCTGATCAGGGATAGACATGAGCTCATGAAAGACAAGCATGTTGAACAAATGTAACTTCTTTCTTTGTGGAGAAATAGCAGATTAGAAAATATGAACACTATCTCACACAACATTCTTATAAGCAGGACAGGGAAGCATGGTCTTAATTAAATACTTGTAGGATTGATAAAAAGCATTGCTAGCTTTAGCTTGGTTCATCTTGCTGTTTCTCAAGAGCAGCTATCCATGACTCACCACCAGCATGCAAGAAATTAGAAAGTTTTGCAAATAATCTGCAAGGAAGCTGTGAAGCATCTGGGTGCATAATCCAAACCGAAGGCTTGAAGGGCTAGAAATGGCACAGTGTATGCCTTCAGTTATGTAAAAGTCACATCAAAGAGAAAAATGCTCTGTTCCAAATGGCCATGACACAAAGTAACAGGCTGAGAGACTAGTAAAGGAAAAATGAAATTAGATACTAGATTAGACACTAGGAATATTTGCAACAATAAGGACAGGGAAGCATTGCAGTAGATTACACAGGAAGAGTTTGTAATTGCTATCATTAGAAGTAATTATGACAAGTATAGCTGATCTTGTCTTAGAACCAAAGGTTAGATTATATTACTTCTTGAGATCACTTCAAGCACTATTTCTTTCTGATTTTCCCAGAGGAAAAATGGTGGAAAGTTGGCATATAAGAATTAGAACAAATGTGGAAAATTCAAACATCCAGGAAAAACATAAAAGATGGCTATATGCTTTACGTATGAAAAATAAAACAAGAAAATTGAACAAAATAAATTTTTAATATTGTCCTCAGATTTTGCTTGAGCTTGAGTAGATGGACAGTTAATTTTGCCTGCTTCCTTCATAAGAAAAAAGATACAGTGTTATTTTCTTTCAGTAGATAGAAGCTCTCTGAATACCAAATAAGAAAAGAATGAATACTTTTCAGTGAACAGTATTTTCAACAAGTTAATCTGGTTTTATAGTTTGTAGACTAGCTGTGAGCTGACTGCAGCCTCCTCAATAGGACCTTGGGCTTTTATTTAGTTACTGAGTCCGTCCAAATTCAAGTTTCCCAGGCTGCCTGGGACTCTAATCCTGTATTTCCCAGATTTTCATTAACAAAGGATCATAAGAAATGTCACGAAACTAAACATTTCATTCTGTTTGACTCAACCGTATTATTAAAATTTGTTAGATACAAGTTTTAAGCCAACCAAATATAGACTTTTTCCATTTGACCACAGAAAAGTCAACTTTTTGCCCAATTCTAGTTATAACCCATCTATCTCCAAAATGATAAAACAGTCAGAAGAAAAAATTGACAGTTTTTTTTGCCTTTGAGTCATCTGTGTGCTGACATGCTGAACTTGTCAGGAGCAGAAACCCAGTCTGGAGGGCAGTCACACAAGCCACCAGCCACCACAGGAAACCAGGAGTATTTTCAGTGCCCAAGAGGGCAAGGCCCAAGGCAGTGTAAGTGTCTGCCACAATCATAACTCCAGTAAAATAATGAATCAGGCCTTCTCCTGTTTAATTAGTTACACAAAGCTTCAACTGGTAACCTGGCAGTGCTGGATTAAAGGTTGGATTTGATGGTCCAGCTCTGGAGTCCCCGATACAGAGGGACATAGATGTGTTAGAGTGGGTCCAGAGGAGGGCCACAAAGATGATCAGAGGGCTGAAGCACCTCTCCTATAAGGACAGGCTGAGAGAGTTGGGCTGTTCAGCCTGGAGAAGAGAAGGCTCTGGGGATACCTCATTGTGGCCTTCCAGTATCTGAAAGGAACCCACAAGAAAGCTGAGGAAGGACTTTTTACAAAGGCTTGTAGTGATAGGACGAGGGGTAATGACTTCAAACTTGAAGAGGGTGGGTTTAGATTAGGAATTAAGATGAAATTTTTCACTCTGAGGGTGGTGAGTCACTGGAATAGGTTACCCAAGGAGGTTGTAGATGCTCCAACACTAGGTTGGATGGGGCTTTGAGCAACCCGATCCAGTGGGAGGTGTCCCTGCAATGACAGAAGGGTTGGAATTTGATGATCTTTAAGGTCTCTTCCAAATCAAATCTTCTATTCTATGATCTTGAAGGTCCTTCCAACCAGAATGATTCCATGACTCTCTGGTTCTATGAAATAGTACAGTAATACACAGTGTAAATACCCTTGAGGCTATAATCAGATTGCAGCAGCCACACATAAAAGAACTCATAGGATTTACATTTTCTAACCTCTTCCTAATGGGTGTTTGCCTTTATCTAAAAGCTTTTAATGCAAATGTGGAAGAATGCATTACTGTATCTCTGTTGTGATTTACTTTTACAGGAGCTGGAGGAGCACAAGGGTACTTGCATAACTGATGGGACGTTGTTTGACTTATGGAAAGTTATTTTCCCTATGCAGCTATATTTCCTTCAGAAATGGCACTCTGTCTCCAGGGCACACTGGTCAGAATGTAGTTTTTTACTTAAGTGCCTTCAATCACAGCTGTTGTCAAATACTCTAAAAATCAGACTTAATATGAAGTTAGTGAGGTTTCTGAATTTATTATTCGTGTCCCATTTTAACAAGTGTACTTCCATTCTTTGGGACATTCACAGGAGACCCATGCCTGCTCTGTATAAGGTGAAATATGTCAGCTGGGTCCTTCATGTTAGTTGGATATAGGACCACCTCTGAGGAGGATATTAGTACAAATGATGAAAAGAATTTGAACAACCTGGGGATAAGTGGTATATCCACTGAGCTTCACTATAGTGGTGTCAGCAGAGTTAGTGGCTATTCATAGTGTTCATAGTTCTGCTCTTTGTCTGACTTGAAATCAAACTCTCCAGGAAGCTGAGAGGATGAGAGAAGTGTGAATACATGTGAATACATTGAGATTATTAAAATTAAAGGAGCCCACATAGAAAGGGAAAGTAGATAATATTTCCTCTGCAGGCACAAGAGGCAAATACACTCTTTTCCAATCTGCAACTCTATGTGTTGTGTTTGTGGAGAGCAGAGACCAGGAGCTGCTGACAATGGTGGGACAGAGGAAATGTCCAAACAGGAAGATTTTACTTTTCGGTGTTAAAGATCAGTTTATGAGCTGACATAAATGTGCATCAGGGTGGGAATCATGTCACTTTATATGGCACAAAGATTTCACCACAAATAGCTTTTGTTCTTTGTTATCATATTTGGTTTTATGTCCCTTCTCCTCTCTGGACTTTCTTGCACCCCTTGCTTATAATATCACATCAGAACAGATTCACATGCTCTTTATGGCAAACCATGGGACTTCTCCAGGTAGTGTCGAGGACATTGGTGGACCACAAGAAATCATAAACACTAATGAATAATTAGATTTTCATGCAACACGAATGGCACAGAGAAGTGACAGTGAACCTGTGACCCCAAACCTTCTTATCACAGAATAAAAATCAGATAGAGGCAAGGCACTGTACATGTGCCTCTAAGCCACTATAAATCCCTAAATGGATTGTGCACTGTATGAAAGGCAAGGGAAATAGGCCAAGCCTGCACTGTGCAGAAACCTGAAAGGCTACAGCAAACAATGTGCTTGAGTGAATTGCAGTGCTCCAGGACTAATGCATTCAGCTGCTGTTTCTCAAATGAATAACAATGCTACAGCACGCCAACGAGGCACATCTTTAATACCACTCTGGTTTCATTAGAGCTCTTTCCTCAGGGATGTCTTTGTTCACCAAATGCTTCTTTTCTCCCCACATGATGTGTCCTTGTGCCTGTGGAGACATAGTTGAGTTTGCAAGTGTCTTTACGTGGCCTTACGCTCTGTCTGAGAGATTATGTGCCTTGCGTGCTGAGCTGTGTCCTTTTGTTTCAGCCCCTCCTGCAATTTCCCGGAGCTGCGTTAGCTGGATTAGGCGGCTTTGCGTGTACTGGGCCACGGGGCACCTGACCTTCTTGCATAGAGTTTCTGCTACTAAAGCTGGAAGAAGACACTTTAAAAAGTAAAAGATAAACAAAAGATAGAAAGACACGTTCAGAAGGATACTTTACTGTTAGTAGTTTAAGAAGGTTGAATTAAAACATTGCAATATGCATACTTGTATGTAGTGCACACAGCACACTGATTTACCAGGTGGGACCACTCTCTTAAAGGATGTGACTTTAGTTCTGTTGGAAGGTCCAGAATGAAAAGGTATGAAAGCATTCAAACTGGATTGAAATTATACTCTGCATACACTGGATTGGGACTAATTTCACTCTGACTACTAGATTCTGGTCCTCAGCCCTTCTATTCAGCTCATGCCATCTCCCTTTTTTGTAATAAGTACATTTTTTACACATATAACCCTTACTAAAAAGGATTTCCTAGTTTCATCTTCTGTTCTCACAGCCCATCCATATCACTCACGTGGGGAACTTCATCAGTAGTATACTAAGGGCCCCTGCCTATCAACCACGAAGTAATTCAAAATGCTTTTCAAAAGACAGTAGCAATATGGAAGAAAGAAGGGTGATGAGCCATAAATTCTTATACATAAACACTGGAACTTCAACAGTGCTATCTCGAGGCAAAAGCTAACGCAGGTATGAATAACAGCTACAGGACTGTCAGTAGCAATTTAGAGAAGGCAGAAGTGCTTAATAAGAGAGTTGTTCCGCCAAAATTCAGATGGGATTAAAAGGAACAACCAGAGTAATTACAGCACTCATCCTGACACTGATGCCAGGCAAAATACTGGAATGGCTGATATGACACTCAATAAATAAAGAGTTAGAGGGTAATTTGATTAATGTCAATTAGCATGGCTTTAAAGAAAAATAGATCTTTCCAAGCTAATCCTTTTTTGATTAATTTAAAATGTGTTTGCTGGAGGAAATGAAGTTATGCAATGTGCTTCTGTAAGGCATTTAATGTTGTATCACATGGCATTTTGATTAAGGAACTGCAACAATACAGTATCAAGATAAAATAAGAGAAATATTTTAAAACTGGCTACATCTGAGCCAGCCATCAGGGGATGTGTTTCTAGGAAACGGTTCATTTTATCAGGAGGTAGCTGTCTAAGTCAGTCAGCTGTGTTGCCTTCCAGCAGAGGTTGTCTCTCTGTTGAGGACAGCAGCCCAGTGCAGCTGGCTGGAATACAGAGAGATGTGTCATGGAATCCTTCTCATGGGCTTGTGAGAGTATTTTTCTAAGCATGCAGAGTCAATGATATGATTAATGTCAGCAAGTCCCACCTTTTTATGCTTGTTTTGTTCTGAGGTAGACTCATATGTTGAATGCCTGTGGACAGCCTCTCCCAATGGCTTCCTGCATGTTTCCCCTCACTGGAGTCACTGCAACCTTTTACTCTTGGCACAAAGAAATCCAAAAGCTTTTCTTTTCCTCTTTGAATATGCTGCAGCATCTCCAACTCTGTCAATTCTCTGATATTTCATTGTTTTGCACTAACATTGGAGCATGACTGATGATCAGGGCAGCTCTAAGAACGATATTCCTTGAATTTCTGTGCTGAAATAATGTTAGTCTGATATCTGGATGTACTGAAGCTCCATGAATTATACATGGTCATTTGGAAAATTACCAGTTGAATCCTCTGCTACTGATCTTCATCATTATAACACTAATGTCTCAAAGCAGACATAAAAAAACCAAAACAAAAAACCCCAACACAACTGAAAAAGCATTACAAACTGCACAGAAATACACCAGGTAGAGAATAGCAAACAAGAGCCACAAATTTCTAACATGCTATTCTGATTTCAGTGGTCAACTTCTAAAATTGAATTGATCATATGGATAAACTTGTCTGACACAGTTTCACCACCACAGCTGGTACTGTTTACTGTCTCTGGATCTCAAACTGCTTGCAGCCCTTCCTGGTCTTCAGATCTGTGACAAAACAGAAATGCTACAGCAGAGGTTCCCCATTGTGTCTCCCTTTGGACTGTTGACAATAAGCATAACCCCACTGGTGTGCAATTGCTCTGTCCTCAAGGCTTGCTTAGGTGAGGTGGTTATTTTGGACCATTTTCTCAAGCAATTAATTCCCTCTCAAAAATTATTGTGCTGGATATGGCTTGGATTTGCACTGTTTTTTTAAATTAAATTTTATTGTAACTGAAGCAATTGCCTTCTTTATTGCCTTCCAGGATCTCAATTTAGCAAAACATTAATTTGCCCTGTTTTTCTTACTCTTGTTGTTAATGTCCTTATACAAGTAGTTGGCTGGATTCACAGTGAACCACATTGTGTATCTCACCAGCTTAGTTTATACCCCTATGTTTCCTTGTCTGCAGATACCATAGGGTGCAACATGGCAAGACACAAGACTGTAATTAGTAGAACATTAGTCTGATTGGAATATTTAACTGAAATAAAATACTACTAAGAGGTCTTGTTTTGCAGGAAAAGACTTCAAGTGTATAGGAATCAATAGCTGATTTTGTAGCATAGACATCACTGTCATTGACAAGTGAGCAAGCTTAGTAAATCTGTAGAGCTTCTTCAGTATTAGAGCATGCTGCTTGTCCCTCTACAGAATGAGGGGGTTCCTCAAGTGTCAGCACAGACCACTTTTGGAAGTGGCTCATGACGCAGAAGAAAACAAAAACACAAAAAATAAACCACACAAAAGAAACCAACAAGTTGTTCTGCCAGACTGGCCCAAGGGAAAACTTCCTTTTAGATTACAGAACTGAGTATCAGCCTAATCCTGGGCACACAGGAAAAAAATACATCAAGGAGAAACCAGAAACCTTCCCAGGACAAGTCTGAATAGGAGACCTCAGTGCCCAGTGTCCTGCCTCCATCTGTAGCCAATCTCTGTTGTGCTGTCTCACCTCTTCAACAACTTACCACTGATGAGCCCATCATCACTTAGGAGTGCACTGCACTTAGGAGCACCTGACAGTGCACTGCAACTTCCCCAGGTACACAAGTTTCACCAGCAACAGCAGATCTTTACCTGATATTGCAGAGTATTAGCAGGAGGATAGATGCATGGCGAAACTCATCTGGGCTCTCAAAATAGTGCCAAGGGCAAGAGGTGTTTGAGAAGGCCAAGCCCTTGGGCTGGATGGCACAGTCTATTTCCACTTATGGTGAGGTCTGTTGAGGTAAAGATGATGTGTGTGGTGCTATCTATCCCTTGCAGGTGCTCCATCAGGGTGGGCCTTCTGGTGTTGGGCAGCTTGCTTACAGCTGGATTGTGCCCCTTTACCCAGCTCAGCCTCTTCTGCTTCCAGTGCTACCTCCATGGAGATTGCTGAGATTTCTCAGGGATTCAGTAGAGCTAAAAAGTCATGACTTTTAATTCTGTCCCTTCTCAAACTCTATGGTCAGAAGCAGCTATTAACTGTCAGGTCTTAGTGGCATCACAGATTTGTGTTTAGAATCAAGTTTTATTAATTTTGGTCTTATAATTTACAATTTTTTATTAGTGTCATTTTGATGTTCCTTGTGCATCACAAATTATCATTGAACTCTTGGATTTTATTGAAGTATTTGACAGGCTCATTTCACATCAAAGTCATAAAGCAACGAGGCTTGGATGTGAGACCACCAGCCTTGGTATTTGGTTTTTTGCTATTCCAAGAGACCATCAGGAAGCCAGACTTTTTATTAACACAACCACTGTCTAGAGTTGACATATTTATCCCATGACATGGTTTTAATTTCTCCCTTTGGTTTGGAGGAATATTTGAATCTTTATGCAAGCATGAGCTAAGCCTTAAGAGGAAGTCTTGATGTTTGCATTTCTTTTCTGACGAGCATATGGTGAGGAACAGGCTTGTTTTCCTGTACAATCTACTAAAGAAGTCTTTATGGTATTTTCTGCTCTTACACCTGGCAGATCCAACTTAGACCACACTTCTGAGGGCCCTGTACAGTTAAATTTTGCACACCTTCAAAACTGAAGTTTCCACAGCATCTTTGAGCAGCTTTTCCCTTGTACCTTGCTACAGCTTTTGACTGTCATCTTTGGCCTTTTGCCAAACATCACTGGGAACAGGTCCATCCATCCTGGAAAACATAAAAAGCTCTTGAAAGTGCTGTCACTGCTACTGAGTGAAGCAGCACTTCCCATACCGACCTGGGAGCAGTGAATGAGCAGGGGGCAGCCAGCTCAGTAAGGTCAGAGAGGCCTTGACCTGCTGCAAGCAGAAGCTGCATAGAAAAAACAGTGTGCCAGATATTGAAAAGGAAGGGCTACAACGTTGGAGTTGTAATGTGATAGGTGAGCTGCATTAACAGAAAATTTCAGCCCATTTTTTTTTTCAGCTTACCCATGTGGTTTCACCATTGTTTCTACTTCTCCCTTCCAAACCACGTCAATACCAGTTATATGAATCTGTGCACGTCCCACTAAACTGGTCACGTGTGGAGGCCATTTGAAAAAAGCCACTGAAGTGAGCACAAGGTGCAACGCCAGGGCGAGCAGGGCACAAATCGTCTATCAGGAAGGTCTAAGTAGCTCACTAAGGGGGAACAGATAGAAGACACAGCGTTTCTCTTACATTGCTCTATTTCCAGATAAAATAGAGAAAACTGGATGTATACTTCCTTACAAGCCCACTAGCAGAGTGGTAGTGTTTAAAATGTATTAGGTACATCCACAAAAGAAGAAAGCTTTGACAAAAGCACAAATATAACTAATACAGTTTTTGCTATGATCAGTTTGAGTTCTCACGTTGGTTTCTGCACATTTGTCCTCTTCCTGCATGTTTGTCCTCTTTAACCTCTCACAACCAGCGCCTCACCTTCATAATTCAACCTCTTGCCCTCATTTCATTGCACATTCAAGACAAGGTATGCAGAAGTGAATGAGCTGCAGCAGCAGCAGAACAACGCAGCCCTGAGCATCCGTCTGGCCCCCAGGACATGTGTCTACATCATGGCTATCCCACTCCTGCCACCAGTGCCATTTGCTTGTGTCCCACCAGGGACTGGCCTTGGGGACCTTTGGGGGTGAGATGGGATGGGAGGTGGGCCTTACACCCAGCACTGAAGTCTGCCACTACTCCTGTAGTTGCAGCCAGGGGAACAGGATCATCTGCAATTTTTATTTTCATTGGGGTGCAGGGACACAGGAGGATAAGGAAAAGAAAGGAGGAATATTTTTTTTTTCCACTCTATTTTTCTTGTGCTATTCCGTCTGGAATACCAGCTCAGTACTTTTTCTTTACCAGAGTCTCAAGCTCTGCAGCAGGTGGCTGCACTGGAAAGTGATGCTGACCCAGGCTGGCTCTCTCCTCATGAGGCACAGTGTGGGCAGTGGTGCAGGCAGTGGTGTGGGAAGATGTGGAGCCAGTGGGGTGGGCAGTGGTCAGGTCTATGGTGCTGAGAGTGGTGTGGGCAGGTAGGCAGTGGTGAGGACTGTAGTGGAGGCAGACATGCAGGCAGGCAAGCAGTGGTGCAGGCAAGTAGTATTGTAGGTGGAAAGTGGTATAAACAGCTGCATGGGCAGCAGAGCAGGAAGGCAGCAGTGCAGGTAGTGTTGTGGGCAGGCAGGGAACAGTCCAGGTAGCTTGTGAGTGAGCAGGAAGCAGTACAGGCAAGCAAGTAGGTAAGTGGGCAGCAGTGCAAGCAGTGGTGCAGGCAGGAGCAGTGCAGGAAGGCAGGGAGCAGTGCAGGCAGGAGCAGTGCAGACAGACAGGGAGCAATGCTGGAAGGAGCAGTGCAGGAAGGAGCAATGCAGGCAGGCTCCCACCTGGTGGAGACAAGCAGCTCCACAGCCTCTTTCCCCCGTTGCCTGACAAGAACGTTCCCAGCAGATGGGGGCCTGGCAAGGATATCCACACCACACAGCCCCAGCCTCACCACCCAGGGGCCAGGGTGGGTCGGGGAGAGGGTGAAGAGTGTTTTGGAAACAGCTGGGGTGGAGCAGGGCTGGGGCTGGTCATGCTTTGATCACCCTGAGCTAGTCGTAGCAGTAGTGGAAAAAAGAAGGGGACATAAAAGCAGTACAAAAGACACTCTTCCTAAGGGGAGGAATAATTTTTTTGCAAAAAAAAAAAAATCCTATGATGAGGAGTCTCTTCTTTAGTATGTGTGTGGCTTTTAAGGGTCTCGCTCACGCAATTTGGTGTATCAAGGGAGTTTACCACAGCATGAAAAAGAGACTGTAAGCAGGTGTGTATTTGTATCTGGAAGAGAACCTTCCTGGTACCCTCTGGGGAAGGAAGGGGATTGGGGAGGTCCCTCATGGCCCACAAAACTGCTTGTGGTGAGGGAGGTGTGAAAAATCCAGCTTGTTAAAGTTCATAGCTGCCCTAACACATGGACAACTGGAGACTTCAGGGGAGCCGGCTAAGCAGCTCCCGCAGGTGGCAAAACTCACCCAAAGATGCAAAAAAATGAAAAAAAAAAAAAAAATCTATCCTTTCTTCCCCCTGCCTCTTCAAAAGGCCTCACTCTCTAATTATGGAAAGTTGCCTAGCATTAAATGGCAGTTTCACTGAACTCTCAGCCACTTGAAAATGGGCTCTAATTTCTTAGGCCAAATCCTTTTCCCTCCCTTTTTGGCAAGAGTGAATTTGTTATCAGAGGCTTGATACTAATAACATTTGAATGGTTTATCTTTAAAGGAAAATAATGTAATTATTTCAGAGAGAAATCCAGAGCAGAGCTAATAGAATGGGAGACAGTGGTTTGAGATGCTCTGGACAAAGTCCTAAAAAGCAGACTGTGGACATCTGTAGTTGCAAGTTTATGGCTTTGTAACATAGCGTGCTGATGTCATCCCAAAAATAGTGCAGGAAAAGCAGAAATCTCCTCTGAAAATTCAGCCTATGGTATGTAGGAACATGATGGCTGAGTTTGTGCTGAAGATGTAATGCATAGCAAGTCTGGGAAAACAACATGCCCTTGCCAAAAGAAAGAATATTCTAAGATCAGACTTAAGTTTTGATTTTAACAGGAAGAGAAAACCAACTTTTCCATGATCAAAAATGGAAATAAGACACAATAACACTTGTCCATGGATAAAAAACCTGCAATCACTGTAGAAAATAGAACTGCATGTTTTTTCCAAACAGAGGCACTTCCAAAGTGTGGCCAAGAGACTTGGTTTACTGAACATACCACTGTGAGTGAGTACTCTTTCATGGTGGAACTCTGCTTCTCTGTGAGTTTGGTGTCAGGAAAGGAGATGCGTTTTTTGGCCATAGCACTGAAGATTTCCCTGCATCAGAGGAGATTCTCTATGGGACAGATCTGCCCTAGGCAGAATCACTATATTTCTGGCAGAGAAAAAAAGAAGTGGTAGAGAAATATCTGGGAGCCCTGCGCAGAGCAGGGAGACGTGGAAGAACTGTGAGGCCGCAACATGCACACATTATCATCAGTGGTCAGTTCATGGTGTCCTATGCTACCACACAGACCTAAGCCCTGAGAATGCTGCTTCTCCAACTTTAAAAAAAACCCACCAAAGACGACGAGAGAAAAAAGGCCAAAACAACCAAAGAAAAAACCAAAACCAACCAGGGTCATCTTCCCCTCTCCATTAAAATATTTCTTCAAGCTTTTCAAACTTTTCCCTTTTGTTCACTTCCTTCATTTCCCTAGCTTCTTCTAATAGTAAGACTGAGCAAGGAAATTAAATAAACCCAGAAAAACTACAAAGCAAACATTTCTAAAGCAGCACATTTTGAGATAGAAAATGTTGATGAACTTTTTTTTATTACTTTATTCTTCTGAAACCCCAAAGCCCAAGAACATATTGGGATTTCTGCTAAACATTGTCTACTCCTTTTTTTCTTTCTCTAGTGCTGGAGCAAATAAAAAAAAAGGTTGTTATTAACTTGTACATGCTTTTTGCACACAGATCCTGCAGCTCCTTGAAAGAGCTCATACCTCCATTTAGCATTAAAGGCATTTCCAGTGTGCCAGAGCCAAAAAAGCCATTTACAATCTCCATACTGGCATCCACTTAACAGCAACATCTTTCATAGCCCAAAGTATTACAAAATATTCAGCATTTTTGAGAGATGATTAAGATGATCTAATGGGACTGTTCCATATCTGATGACAACAATCAAATGTTTTCATCTCATTGATCACTTTGTATTGGTATCACAAAACTTTCTGTTGGTTATAAATGTGGCCTGTAATTTCCATTACAGCATATGCTGAGTTGTCCATGAGTAAAAACAAGTTGGATTTTTGCTTTGTGCTGGAAAACGTAAAGCTATTCTTGGACTTTACTGGAAAAAACAGCATGTGAAAAAGGCTCAGAAAGGGGGCAATGACCATTTTCTCTACTCACATCAACCCCCAACCCCCATTGCTTTCATAGCAGCCTGCTGAGAAGCCTTGTTTGCATCCAGGTACCATTGCCTGGCAGCCCGTTGGTTGTTTGAGACTTCTGCAGGTGGCTTCCCTGGGCAGCATTAGCATGGGCAGCAGCCCCATAGTGTTTCTTTTTACCTCTCTCATCTGCCACAGTAGCTAGTTTAAGCCATGGAGTGATTTGGGGGTGCTGAGGCCAGTCTGTTGTGTTGGCAGCACAATCTCTCCCTCAGCAGTGATGCCCCTGCCCTTCTATCCCCAGGAACTGGGGAGATAGGAAGCCCTTAGGAGCAACATCATGTTCCCAGACGTGACAACAAGGCTTTTCCAGGTCTCCTTAACACAAGTGTACATAAATGGCAAAAAAAATCTAAGTAATTGCTTATATGGAAATTTGCAGGTTCAGCCTCACTCATGCAGCCTGCCTACCTCACTCTGACTACACCCATTAGTTGCGAAGTTAATCACTTTCTATGTCTCTTTTGAAGTCTCCACATATGCCAGTATCTCCACCGCCAGCCTTTCTTCCCATTTGAAGTCCTCTGCCTGCACAGAACTTACTTTGTTCTCACATTTCTTACATATTCAATCTGCTTTCCACAGCTTGGCATCACTGCAGAAAAGAAAAGTGAAAAAGAAAGGAGACAAAAGGAAAGCCCAACATCTGAGACATCTCATTTTACCTGCTGAGGACCCACACTGCTCAGGAGATGTGAGTCTCATTTGTCTTCTCCTGTTCACATGTCACAACTTACGGGGCTTCTCTTACTTTATGTACATTTATTTTGTGTAAGGCAATATACTGTAAAATATAAAATGCTCAAGTAAAATGGAACAATTCTTGCTTTAAGCCATAATAGTAAAATTCCTTTCAACTTTTTTCTGTAAGATCACCAGTAAATCAGTAGGAAGCTTCCTATCAGATTATGACTAAAATTAAATATAGTAAAAAAATTTCTTCACTAGTACAAATCACTTTCCTCTATGTGAATCAGTTTTATTCTATCCATATCCTTAGGTCACAGGATAACCACAGTGATTTTTCTTCCTCATTGGTAATTATTTACACTATTGATGTTCCAGTGGATTTGGCTTTCTGGTGAGTTTTGCTTTTGGTCTCATGGCTTTGGGAGAATATCTCAGACTCTCTGCCAGGGTGGGTACAGGTGCCTCTTGTAAGTCCCCCCTGCAAGGGTGACACTGGCACAGCGTGGAGAGATGGTGTCACCTGCAGAGGAGCCCAGGAACCAGCTTCTAAAGCCTCATCCCAAGGAATGTCTTAAAGGAGGGAGGTGAAAGTGAGTGAGTCAGTGTGAAGTGCATTGCTCTCTTGCAAGTGGAAATAAAGGTCCCAGGAGCCTCCTGATGGCAGAAAGGGTGAAAGCTTTTTGTGTGTGTGTATCCACCATGATGCCAGCTGCCTGGAGCTGGGTGGCTGCACAGTCTCCTGCCAAAACCACTGCTGCTTAAGCTGGGTTTGACCTCCTGCTTTTCACAGCCAGTTTCCTTGTGACTGCTGGCAGGTGAGGGCTGGCTACCCAGACCCCACACATAAACACAGCCCAAATACAGTTGCACCCCTGCTCTTCGCACCTTACCATGGTGACTGTGCAACCCAGCATGCTCTGCCACCCACCAGCCAGCCCCAAACACCTCTAGCTGTGGCCAGAGAGCTGGTATCATCCCACCAGATGTGAAAGCCCTGGTGCACCAGGGGCTGCACAAGGTCATCTCCTGCATCCCTGGGGCACGGGGTCCATGTGGTCCACCCCTCCCGCCTCACGTCACCTCCTTCACCACATCTGCATCACCGGGCTATGTTGCAACATATTGTACTCTTTAGGAAACAAGCTCAGGACTCCTGGAATTAGGATCTGAGTGACGCTGGCTGAATCATAACCTTTAAAAAATAGCAGATTTTTTTTTTTTTTTTCTATTTTTCCTGCAGTGGAACAAAGCTGGATTTAAAGGTCTGCTGTGGGTGGATGATTGCAACCCTTGATCCCCAGCCAGAAGCATTACATTACATAAAGAGTTTTTTTCTTCATTAGGAATTAATCTGTGCTAACCAACTGTCAACTGCTCGTAACGACCGTTTATTAACATGCTGCCCTCCCTGGAATAGAGGCATTTAACTGACTTATTACATTAGATGTAATATGAAAATACACTTATCTGTATTCCAGGCACACATGGGGCCCAGCTTTCTGCCTTCCTGCCCACACGTGTGCTGGCACAGGGGAGCCAGGGCAGGGGCTCAGCTTTCCTCCTGCTTGTCCAGCTCCAGGATGTGGCCTCAGCTCATCAGAGCCTCCTCGCTGGGATCCCATTAAGCTGATATAAGAGATTCATCCTGTGAAAGTCCTGCTTTGGCTTATATGGGGGCATTATTTGCCACCATGTCATGAATCAAAGTTTGCAGTGATGTAGAAAGCGCATAAAAGAACTTCCATGCCTTTATGGAATGCATGAGTCTGTTGGTGATTAAGTCAGGAGAGGGGTTTATTCTGTCTGATAGAATTTTCGTAAATGTTCAAGACTAGTCACTTCTGGGTTGCCAGGTAGTCTTAACAGGTGTTATGGAAAAGATGGGGTTGTTGTTCATGATGAGTTATCACTTCTATGTGATATATTGAGACATTTAATGAAATAGCTGAAAAATATATATGAAAAAAAAAAAAATTAAAAATCAAATTCCAACCTCAAACCATGACACTTCTTCCACAGAAGGAAGTGGTAGAGGCAAGCAGGGCTCGTACAGCTAGATTGCAGAAAGGCTGCTGTGAGGATTTTCTGTAAGAAAACCTGAGAGACTTCCAGGAGGGTCACAGACAGAGTGGAGGTCACCTGCTCCACAGAAGAGAAAAGTAGAGGAAACCTGGTAGATATCAGCACAAACTTAGGCACATAAACTTTCCTTCATACCCACTACAGATAGCACAGGGTGTAGCAGGCCCAAGTTACAGCAAGGGAGATCCAGGCTGGCTACCAGTAAACACTTTCTAATTTTAAGGCTGTTTAACTACTGGTATAAACTGCCCAGGAAGGCTCTGGTGTGGTAGATTTTTAAAAGAAGGGTGCATGAGCATCTGTCAAAAATTATTTAAGTGTGGTCAATGCTACCTTTGAGCATGGGAGCTGGCTGGCTAGAGTCTCCATGGCCTCACCAAGCCTGTTTTGTCCGGCTGCTGCAGCAGCGCCCGGCATGGTGGCCTCATCCTGGTGGTGGGAATGTGCCCCAAGTCTACCATTCCTTGGCCAGCAAGGTGTTGGTGTGGAATCCAGGCTAGGCCTCAGCAGGTGACACCAGGGCCCCAGCACCCACCAAACCTTGGTGCCATGCATGTGTGTGCTCTGCCCAAGCACCCAGGGACTGACATCATCAGCTGCACCCTCTCCAGCCTTCCCGCCATTTGAGAAACATTTTTCCGCTTCTCCCCTCTTCTGTGGCTGCCATCTGCTTGTTTCTGGGTGATTCCCACTCTCTTCTCACAGCCTCACAGGCAATGAGGATCAGGGAAGACACCAGAAGATGACCAGAGAAGTAGCTGCTTGGCAGCAAGAGAGTGTGAAGTCTTCAAGTCTATTACCTGCTCTAATGACAGTGGGAAGTGGGGAGGCTGGGCTGAGATTTGGGCAGGGTGCTCAAGGTGTTGAGACATGCTCAGGTTCAGGGAGGTAGCTGGGAAATGGCACCAGATCCAGTTTAAGACCACAGGCCTGGGCAGGGTGGACCAGTCTGAAGGCTCATGAGAGATGAGTGGCAGTGCATTCAGCTCTGCCCAGGCTGATCCAGGGACCAGGGGCATGCCTAGGAGCAACCATGAGGCTTCAGGGCAGCCTTTTTGCTGGGAACAGACATGCCTGGAAGCAACTGTGAGCATTTTAGGGCTTAGGAGGCAGCCCAGCAGTGTGGGATGGAGAAGCTGAGGAATGAAAGTCTGGATCTAAAGTGCTTCATGTGTGGCTGGTACAGTCCTTGGTGCAATAGTGGGTCCTCCTGTGGTCTGCCTCCTGGACCTGCACCCTCCAGCTGACCAGGCCAAGCCTCTCATGGCTGTGTGCCATGCATCTGCACTGGGTTGCTTGATACCTGAAGTGAGGGTAAGCCTCAGATTTCTTTCTGAGGATGCTTCTTACTCTGTGAATCAAACAGCATAGTTCTTTTTTTTAATTTGTACAAGGCTGTTTTACCTCCTCTCAATTAAACTGCTTCAACTAATTTGGTTTTTGGATTCACACAGTAAAGAAATGGCCTTACAGAGTGAGTTTGTACTTGTAAAGCAGCCTCCATGGCTTCTTCTCTTGGCAGAGCACCAGCACAAAGGTGGTTTGCACTGAAGCTGTTAGTCACATATTTCCATGGCTTTTGTCACCAGCTGAGACGTGGGAAGAATATTGACATGCTGTAATATTTATGTCAGCTGCCAGAGGACTGAATGGAATAGAAAGCACAAACTTTACAGCTATGACTAAAGAAAAGCTGGAGAAGTGAGGAGCAGCCAATGGTTTGGCAAAATGCTGTCTTTGGCACAGTCACAAAAATACTTACTTTCATTTGTGGGGGAACTTTTTTCACCTTCTTGCCTCTTCCCTTTCCCCTATTTTTTTCTCTTTTTTAAGTCATATCCTGATAAGTAAGTACTGCATGGCTAGGCCTGCACAAGGGTGGGCAGGAGATGGGGAGAGCCCTTCTGTTGGAGGGGAAGGTCAAGCTGATGGGCAGCATCGATCGTGGGTAGCATCACTGCTGGGTGGCATCGCTGTCAGGCACCCGGCATTCCTGTGAGTGCTAGTGAGGTAAAGAATGACACTCAAGAGCACCTACCCTGGCCTTACTCTGTGTGAGTGGCAGTGAGGGCTTTGGGAAGCTCAGAAAATACCATTTCCATTTAGCAGCTCAGTTCAAAATCGAGTTAGACAGCTTTCATGCCCTTTGTCATTTAGGGCAGAGAGCACCTGAGAGCCTGGGGTAAGTAATCAGAAGGGCCTCCCATTTTGATCCTTTCCTCTACCTTCTCTACTGTTCACCAGCCTCCCTCCAAAGGAGTCAGGTCTCTGAAGCAAGCGATCCTTCTCTGCTGGGACACCACCAGTAGCAAAGGGAGGTCTGCCATGGCAGGAGTCTGACAGAAAAACTATGCAAACAAACAGGATTTTTGCAAACAGGTCTGCAAACACCACATTTGCAGACCAAGTCGCAGACCTCCCTCATGGACAAAACACAAATGGAAAGCCTCCCACCCTCAAGGAAGAGAAACGTTTCCTTCAGTGCACTGTCCAGGGGACAGATCAGAGCCATTTGAGGCAGGTGGACACTGACCAAAGGCCATGATGAAACTGTAGTTTCATCAATTTCTCTGCATGCTCATGTTCCTCATGGGACTGATGCAGGATGTACTTGGCAAAGTTTTTCGGAGTCACATTATCTCGGTCAATGTAGTAGGACATGTTGTGATATGCGGCTCCAGGTTGATTTGTCAGTTGATGGTGGCTTTGTAGTCCTGATGGTAGTTCTGGTGCATCTAGGAAGGGAGTGCTGCCATGGCTGCTGCCTTAAGGGGGCAAAGAAAGAGTCTCACAGAAACACAGCATATGTGACCAAGCCCTGAGGAAATATCCTTTGTCATCTTCCCCAGTGTGGCAGTTCGCATTTGTGTCACCATCATGGCTGGAGCTGACCATCCAAGATGGTTACTGCCTCCAGATCTGGTCCAAGCAGGAGCTTCCTTTCCTCCCCATGCAGTCCTCCTCCTCAGCACCACACCCAAGCACCTAGCAATGTGCCTTAGATGCTGAGGCTACTATCTGGTGCTCATGATATGGTCTCTCCCTTGTCCAGCTCCTTGGAGACTGTCTTGTCTCCCCGTCTAATGGCTGAATAACTCTGCCTTTCCTATTTTGTGGAATGGTAGCTCTCCTGAAACTCTAGGTGAAGAAAGTGTTCTTACTTGGAGGCTGCTGCAATTACAGTCTGCACACGGCACTGAAGGTCTTCTCCCAGCTGTACCTATAAAAATGTGGTCATTATGCACCTTAATAAGAAAGGTTTAAAATTTCATGGTTGAAATGAATTTGGACTCTAATAAAAAACTAGATAAAACGGAAAAAGCCAGGAGGCTAGAGACTTTTACAGCTCTAATGTTCTGTCCCATTTCCCAAAATATATTTGTTCAAGTAATTCAAACTGTCGTTACAATTAACTTGTCCTTTCATTTCCCTCTCTGAATTCCCTCTAAGCTAAACACACAATTTTCTTCTATAAATCTGCATGACAAGTAGAGCAGTAAAATCTTTTTTTTTTTTTTTCCATATCATTTATAAGCATTTTGAACAGATTGAGTTGCCAGGCACTTTTCCTAAGCTAATTTCTATGGTTGTGAGTGCACATATCCACACTCAGAGCCCCACAAAAGACTCATGGGACAAGTCCAGTTTGGTTAACTGGTCAAGATGAGTCTTGTGTGTTTTCTCAAAGGCAGAAAATCTTAAAAATCAATCTGCAAATTATCTTTTGATAATTTGGCTGATAAAAAGGTTTTGTTGCTTGCTCCAAGGAGCAGACAATGTAGGGCTGTCCTGCTTTGGGGGGGGGGTGTCTTCTTTTATGGGTGCAAACCAGGTTAGCATCAGAAGTCAGTTGCATGAGACATGGTTCATTTAGAGAAAATGTTTTGAACAGCTGTGGATGCAAATATTGATTGTCTTTTAAGGTTGCCCTGTCTCAGGCCCCAGCCCACAGTCAGCCTAAGCCTAGCTCCCAGCAGAAGATAGCTTTTTCTTGTCCAAATCAAAAAGTGCCACATGGCAACATGTGATGCTCAGGCACCAAGTTCCTTGGAAAAGCTGGATCCTCTGATCCTCACCCCCACGGTGGGCTTTGCTCAGCCTGGGGTCATCCCTGCACCATCACAAGAGCTGGATGCCAAGAGCAGCACCTTGCTCTCTGCTCATGCATGACTTTCCTCTCTACCCTTCTTCCCTCATCTGAGATGGTAATTCCTCTGACCAGGAAAGTAATGATTATGATACATTATTTCAAATGTCATTTTTGCAAAGGAATTAATCAGCTTAGTGTGAGACTGGATTACATTTTAATTTTAATAGTGCTAAAGTCTTGCTGGTTTTTAAATACATTTTCCTGTTATTTAAATTTCAGCAGGGCAATGTCTCACTTAGTTAGACTGTATCTTGCTGTAATCTCTCCATTGTGGAAATAGAGACAGACAATATCCATTATTCAGTGGTCGGCGCATCAGCCTCGCCCATGTGCATTTACTTTAGTCCCATTGTCTGCCTCAGGGATAAGAGCTGAGATTGGGCAGCCAGGACCTCAGAGTGCTTTTATCTTCCACTGGTAAGTGTTGTGACAATCTTTTCAAAGGCACAAAGGAGGAATTAAATGACAAGTTCTCATTTATAGTCAAATAGAGATTGAGAGATATACCTGCCATTTGGGCTTTTGAAAATATGCCCTTAAATGTAAAGTAATTATTAAAATTTCTGCAGTTGTGAGCTGCAGTTTTCACAAAAGGTCTCTGTGGCTTATGGCTGTAATTAACGACTCAGTTTTCCCAAAGAGCTTTGCATACTTCAAAGTACTTCCGTGCTTCCACTACATTTCTTTCACCTTTTGAGATGCTTTTTATTTAAAATCAATTACAAATGAGGTGTTTATTCAAATCCTTTACCCCTGGGCATTAGCTCATAGGTAACAGATCTCCAAACAGAATTAAAACAACATTTTAAAGTTCACACCATGAAATGGACTCTTTTCTGCTCTTTCCTTCTGCTATTTTATTACCAGATTTGATTACAGCAATCAGCACAGTGGATTGCACCCATTGTACAACAAGTTTAACATCAACCTTTCTTGCAAACTTCTCAACTCTTCGTTTTTCAGAAGGTAAATGTGAGAGAATGAATAATTTTTGCCAACAGCTCATTTTTGGCCCTTGGCTGAAAATAAGAGTCTTTTTTCAATTCAACTAATTAAGTTTTCTGGGCATAATAAATGGTAATTTACATACAATATAGTACAGTTTCACATATGTACACTATTTAACGTAGTTATACACGTCCCAGTGTCTTCCTTTGTTATATGCTACCTGCGTATACTTTATACATATGTGAACATACCTCTATAGAGAGTTACTCTCTTTCAAAGACCTGATTTGGTTAGAAGTAAGTAAAAGCACAATGAAGCCAGACACAATGAGTGAGAAAGACATTTTCCCTCCTTGCAATTGGACCAGGTTGTTCAGAGAAGATGTGTTCATCAGTGGGCTTCATTTGCCCAAATTCCTCGTGCACTTCTGAAAACCCTGTCCTTTGGTAGGTTAATCACTCAGTGCTTTGCAGAATCAGGTTGTATCCATCAAACAGTATTCAGAGCCAAGCTTCAGCCACTATTTCCCAAAACATTGGTTGGATCTTGCAAGTAGAAATCAGACAGTGTTCATAGAGTCTCTTGTAATCCAGAGGAGATGAAAAGTGAAATACATTCTCAGTACCACACTTCAACTATTTGTTCTAGCTTCGTGCCCAGCCACCCTCCTCTTAATGAGCAGAAAAATACAATTTATAACTCTGTCTGAAGGAGCTGTCTTGGTTTTATTTGCATCTGTACCTTTCATCTATTGTTTTAATGAATAATAAGTGTAAGTGCTGCCTAAAATAGAGTTGTGTTTTTTTCCTTTAATGGAAAAATAACCTCCTTCATGGTTTTATAGGCTGTGTAACTGTGTCTGATAGAAACAGAAATCAATCTCTATCAGTTATGTACACATGCATACAAAATAGCAGTAAGGTAGCCTCTCCAAAATATGTTTATTAGCTAGCATTTAAACTACGGCAGCACTAGTACAGGATCTAAAGGACTGTCTGTGTCATCATATAACTAATAAGGGAACAGGAGATGTAATAAAAACAAATTACAAAGTAAAGCACTAGGACTTCCTCTTTTTTTTTTTTTGTTTTGTATGCCAGGAGGCATTACTCATTGACAGTGCTCGCTTTTTGGCTGTAGGTCTGCATTTATCTCTAGTTTAATATTAACATAATGTGGGGGAGGTTTTGGGCTTAACATCATCATAAGGCGCGGGAGATACCCACTTTCTTCCAGCTGGACTGATTCAGAGGACACATCTGAAGAACTCACTGGTAAATAAGACAGAAACTTTTGGATTACTATTGGGCAACCTGCTTGGAAATCATAAGCATGCTCCCCCCATACACATGCTAGTTAAGCAAGTGAAGCCCCTCAGCACCTCACGAGGTAGGTAAATGTTATTGTTCCTCACTTTCCAGATGGAGGAGACGAGGCACTGAGAGGTCAAATGGCACATGCCATGGGTAATGCAGAAAGACTGGCAAAATGGGAGGCACAGGAACTGAGATTCCACTTTCCGCACTGAGGACTTCATGGTACAGTTTTGCTGCCTTCCTCCAGCAAAGGTCCCTTTGCTGCGCTGTTCTGCTGCCAGCTGCTGTTTTGGTTCCTGGTTTAGACTCAAAACTGCTGAAGAATGCACATTGTTATCACAAAATCACAAATCACAGAATGGTAGGGGTTGGAAGGGACCTCTGGAGATCATCTAGTCTAACCCCTCAGCTAAAACAGGCTCACCTAGAACACGTTGCACATGACCACAACCAGCTGAGTTTTGAATATCTCCAGAGAAGGAAACTCCGCAACCTCTCTGGGCAGCCTGTTCCAGTGCTCTGTCATCCTCACAGTAAAGAAGTTTTTTCTTATGTTCAGACAGAACTTCCAGTGTTCCAGTTTGTGCCTGTTTTCTCTTGTCCTCTCACTGGGCATCACTGAAAAGAGTCTGGCCCCATCCTCTTGACACTCACACTTTAGATATTTATAAGCATTGATAAGGTCCCCTCACAGCCTTCTATTCTCCAGGCTAAACAGTCCCAGGTGTCTCCACCTTTCCTCATGAGAGATGCTCCAGTCCCCTAATCATCTTTGTAGCCCTCTGCTGGACTGTCTTCAGTAGTTCCTTGTCTCTCTTGAACTGGGGAGCCCAGAACTGGACACAGTACTCCAGATGCGACTCTACTATGGCAGAGTAGAGGGGGAGGAGAACCTCCCTCAATCTGCTGGTCACATTTTTCTTATTGCACCCCAGGATGCCATTGACCTTCTTGGCTACAAGAGCACA
>VYZX01015291.1:0-25663 GCA_013401335.1 Brachypteracias leptosomus
CGCCCCGCCGTCCCCGGCCCTGTGCAGGCCCCACCCGCGGCCCCTCACCATTCGGCGGCTGTGACCGAGACGAGGGCCCGGGCAGCGGCGCCCCGGGACGCTAGGCGGGAGCCGGCGCGCTGGGCTCCGGGCACTGGGAAGCGCCGCAGTCCCCGCCTGCCACCCTCCCCATGCCCATTTCCCTCCCCAACTCCCGGGGCGGGGCTGGAGCGGAGGAAAAGAAGCTGCCTTGGTCAGGGAGGGAGGACCGGTCGTCTGGGGTAAGGGATCTTCGGGAAAGAAAAGTTAAATTTTTTCTTCTAAAAGAGAGCCAAAGTTTCCCATCCTGGGCTTCATTAAAACGCCTCCAGCAGGTCGAGGGAGGTGATTCTGCCGCTCTGCTCTGGTGGGACCTCATCTGGAGTACTGCATCCAGCGCTGGAGGCCTCAGCACAGGAAAGGCATGGACCTGTTGAAGTGGGTCCAGAGACAGCCACACAGATGATCAGAGGGACCAAACACATCTGCTATGAAGAAAGGCTGAGAAAGTTGGGGTTGTTCAGCCTGGAGAAGAGAAAGCTCTGAGGAGATCTTATTGTGGTCTTTAAGTACTTAAAGGGGACCCATAAGAAAGATAAGGACAATATTTTTAGCAGGGCTTGTTGTGAACAAGGGGTGATGGTTTTTAACTAAAAGAAGGGAGATTTTGACTACATATAAGGAAGAAATTTTTTACAGTGAGGGTGGTGAAACACTGGCCCTGGTTGCCCAGGGAGATGATAGATGCCCCATCCCTGGAAACATTCCAGGTCAGGTTGGATGGGGCTCTGAGCAACCTGATGTAGTTAAAGATGCCCCTGCTCACTGCAGGGGGGTAGGACTGGATGACCTTTAACTGTGCCTTCCAATCCAAAACTTTGTATGATTCTATGATCATTTTAAGAACTTTTCTTAAATTCCCTACTACCAACACTTTTGCTTGCCTTAACGCATAATTTAGGTAACACCAAATTGCCAGGTGGGACCCTGGGGATACAGAGCATCAATTTGTAGGGGACAAATGCCGACCAGGCAGTTCCAGTGAGCCTCCTCTCTCCTGTCACTAACCTTACTGTTTCTAACAGCATTCAGAAAATAAGTATCTACGCACTATTTCTGACCTATATTTTGAAAATGTGTGTAACCTGTTTGTGTCTGACACTGATCATTGGATCCTACGCCAACACCACAGCCTCTAGCTGACGGAACACATGCTCCTGGCAGGCACACTGGCGGCTGTGGGACAGCTAGAGCAAAACCTCCAAGGGCAGCCTGGTATCTCTTCTGATTATTTTCTCACCTCTGAATAGAAGTGAAAAGCTCTCTGGCTATCTGTCAATATCTGTAGAGCAACTATGTTATGCCACTATTAAAAGAGAACATTTTTAAACTGAGCTCAACAGCATTAATAGAACAGACTTAAGATTTCTAAAGTATCAAAGACATTTTATTCTGATGTGCTGAACAACATGTACTTATCTGTTCATCTCTCTGTCATTCCATGCCCTTTTGGCCAGTTCCAATCTAATTTGGAGAAAGTCATTACAGTCCTATAAGTTTTGTGGAAATTGATATGTCATTGAGAAAATAAACCTAAATTTGTTTCCCCAGTGAGCTAAAAACTCAGCTCTTACATATTCTTGTTAGCAGCAATCAGCCAGACAAGCAGTATATATTAACCATCCACTTTGTGTATACATAGCTCCAGACTTCTAGATGGATTTTCACAGGGCAAGTAGAGAATAAATTGTAGATCCTGTAATTAAGGTTATTTAGGGGCTCAAGGATTCAAATCCACAGGATCCAGTGTCTTCATTAGTTCTGCTGCTCACAATACAGCTGCTGGAATGGCAATGGAGCACTGGGGAATGCCAGAGGATGAAAAAAAAGCTTACACTGAACATATATTTACCAAAGGTTAAAGAAGATGACAGAGGCTATCCTTGCATAACCTATTTGACATGGATATGGGGTGGAATCATGGAAGTGCTGACCTGGGATACAGTCATTAAATGCCAATAATTAAATGCCAGTCAACACACTTCTATGAAAAAGACTTGATTAAACACATTTGAATTCAAGTTTGGCTGATAAAGGTAATAATGTTGATGTAACAGCTTCCATCTGAGGTGGAACAGTGTGCTGTTCTTATCAATACAACATGGAGTAGAGATTCTGTGTGGTTCAGAATAAGTGATTCAGCTGACAGTTTTCAAGAGAAGTAAGTGAAGCTTTGTCATAAGGATTCTTTTTGGGTGGTGTTATTCTTGGCCTGGTACTATTAGAAATGACCTAGACAAAAATACTGTATCACTACTTTGCTGTTATAAATAAAGGTAAGATTACTTAGATAAACAAGATCTTCACACTTGTAAAAATACTCCTCTGAAGACAGCCAAATTGGAGGTTCTATGTTCAAGACGAAGCCTCAAAGCCACATCAGGAATCTGAGGAGGAATGACTGTCATGAGACCATGCTGAAGAGGACTTGGACATTATGGTACATAAGCAGCTGAACAAAGCTCTTGCCTAACTAATACTCTGAAGCAAAACCAGAGAAACATCAGATGCAACAATAGAATGGATATTACCCCTGTTTGTAGAGCCAAGGAAAACATTATCAAAATAATGCATTTGATTTGGGTATTTGCAGTTCAAAGGAATGTTAAATGTTGGAAAGGATCCAGAAGAAAGTTAGGAAAGGTGTGGAAAATGTGCATTGATGTGAGATATTTTAAAGGCATAATCCAATGCAGGTGAAGAGTTACCTTTGTCATAAGCATACTAGAACTTGTCTGGTTTAGGGGTGTTGAGGAGTAGGGCCAGTGTTGGCTTTCAGAAAATGAAAAAATCCTGAAAGCAAGAATAAAAAAAAGAGACTGGAAATATGTCTTAATTGGCCATAGGATTAAATTCTCTGTGAATCTGTTTTGAAGCAATACAAAATTGTCAGTTAAAAATGGACGTTTTTTCAAAGGTGTACTGTAGCTGAAGCTCACACAGCTGCAGTCTTGATGTGGAATACATTGTGTGGTCTGACATTGTGTGTCATGACCACAAGATTATACTCTGTCTTTCCTTTCCTTAAACTTGGTGACTCCAGAAGACCAAGAAGTCTACTTATGTAGCAGCAAAAGAAGGAATAGGATCCCAAGTATATTCCCAACAAGAAAGACTTTTTTGTGCATGAGTTCTAACAGACAACATCTGAGGAGCTCCTGGCACACTGCATTGTGAACGTGACGTTCATGCCCAACTGTCCAGTTCTGCTACCATTGCTAATGTGATCTCCCAGACAACCCAGCAATGTCTTCAGAGAAGTCCAAATTTCCTCCAGGATAAAATGACAATGCAAAATGCTTTGTCACTCATGTAAAGATCATCAAAGGAGCAAGAGTTCCATCTTCAGGTCTGGGAAAATACTACCTCTGATGGCAAAAGATATCAGAAAAAAAAAATTGAATGTGTAGATGGAGAAGGACTTCCTGAATTACAGAGAGACTCAGACTTACATGGCACGTCTATGATCAATTTTGAGTGGTCTTGTATAGATCTGATGACCATGTACATTCCTGTACAGTTTTCAGAGAAACTGCTCTGTATCACCAGTAAATAATGTAGAAGAAAATCATGGATAGTCATAGAAAGGCAGAGAACTGTTGTACATCTGACTAAGGAAAATCTTGCAGCAGTTTCTTTTTCCACATGAGATCATTCATAATTTTCAGATACATGGATCCAGGACCAAGATTCAGGCCTGCAATTCATTTGACGTGCTCAGCTCTATTCTCAGCAATCTTTCCTTATACACAGACTCTCAGATAACTCACACTGGGGACGGAATTTCACTGAGTGTTGCTCAGTAAACACAGAACTTCCCAGATACTTACATTATGTTCCCAAAGATATCTCTTTTTCCAGTAGAGCATTTCAAAATTCTGTTGCCTTTCTCAGTGCATTACTATTACAGATACGCTGGTTTCACTGTTAAAAGGCTTGTGCTGGCAAGAACCAGTAATGAAATTTCCGTTGTGTCATGGAAAACAGCCATCACTGCGTTGCAGTCAACGTGCTCTCTCACAGCCTTTCAGGAGCACAAGGTTGTTCAAAATGAGATCCTCTCCTAATATATCTCCCTGAAAAAAATCAAACCCATTCAGTACCTCTTGACTGAGGGGTGTTTTGTGGAATATGTGACAGCATTTTCTGAAACTGTCTTCCTGATGTAAGCAAAATACTGTGGGTTGGTTTGGGAGGAAACTTTGCTACTGATGACAGAAATTGTGCTGTTGTTTTTTATGGTTGGTGGAATTCTGATCCGATGCCCTCTTAGTGTAGTTTGCTGCAAAACCAGCTCAGATTTGGTTGAAGATCATTTGTATAGTGTTGCAGAAAGTAGGTCTCCCAAGTGGTGATGAAACAGAAGAGGTTTCTTGTACATTAACATATTCACAGTAGCAGTAACACTGAGTAGGGTGTAGAAGTAGCAGAGAAAGCGACTAGGACAAAGCAGATGATTTTATTTTGAAAGAAACACTTTCTCACTGGTTGCACTGGTTATTTGGGTCTTTTCCAGCACACCCACAAGTCTCACACTGTGGCCTCAATGTGGGGCTGGTTTACAGGAGCTGCCGCTGATCTACCCCTGCAACAGTGGCGCAGGAAAGCCTACACAGAGAGGACAGTAGGTACAGAAGCCATCTACAACACCTGCTCCTCAGTAGGATTTCCCTACTGACAGGAGCAGGGTGAAATGAGCATCACAAGCTGGTGGGAGGTTGTGCTGCCAGCATCTGAGGATTGTGCACCTGCAGCACTTGGCCTGAGAAATCTCAGCTGTCCTCTGGTGGCATAACCAGAGGAGATAAAACATTAAAACAAGTGGTGCTGGGGTTGTGGCCCTACCTGGCAACTTCCCCATGAGTGAAATTTCATCAAGATCCATGGGGTTTTTTTCTCAATGTCTTTTTATTCCCACTAGAGCTATAGAGGGTTTCTTCCACTCAGAACTTCTGATCAGCTTTCAGTATGTGCTGCAGCAACAGTGTATCAGATATTCTCAGTGTCATTTATAAGGTCACCTAAGAATTTTCCTTTACTTCAGAAGAAGGTTGAGCTAACTCAGTTAAAAAGCTTTTAGTGAGACTGTCTTTTGTGCACATTAGTCTCTTATTATAGGACCAAATTACATTGGCATCACCTTAAGCTAAATCCCTACAAGTTACTCAACTAAAAAAAAAAAAAGAGTTTCCATGCAAGGCAGTTTTACCAACCAAAGGAAGTTGGTCCATTTCTTTGTTTTTATACAAGGCCTTGGAAATTCTGTATCAAATTTTAGTGTCATTCAAGTCAATGGTAAAATTTCCATTAAATTTAGCAGGGTGAGGATTTTGTTCTTTGTCTGGTTCTAATACTTTGTGACGCAAGAAAATACGAACTATATCCAGAGGGGAGGAAAATAAAAGGTGGCAAATCAACTGAACAAACATTCATTTACCCAGTTCATCCACCATGCTTACCAGTAAACATTTATTTTGTAAAACCATTCAGCCTTCAAAGAGGGGTTCAGAATATCTTTTAATTGCTGACCAGAGGTGTAGTATCATCAGCTTGCGTTCATAATCAGGTTATAGTAAAATGTTTTTTAAACCATTTTTAATTTTTCTTGCTTAGGAAGGTGATCCTGTTTCTACTGCTTCTCTAACACATGCAGATCGTGAGCAACTGCCTGTTCAATGAAAACTTCAGTGAATTTCAGAAACATTAAAATTTTGAATACTCACATTCATTTGGGGTACTTTTCCACTGACTCAATGTTACAACTCTACTTTTAAGATTCCTAGAGTTGTCTTTGCCTCCTCTCTTCTCCTGTTATGGTATTACCAGAAAGACATTGTTCAGCTCTGCCAAAAAATTCCTTGTGCTGAGAGATGGGGTGAGTGGACATGACAATCCAGAGCCTGTCTGGTTGGGACTATGGAATATTTCTTGGATATTGTTTTCCTAGAGATAGAAAGTTTATCAGACTGTTTATGATTTAAAATTCATTTCAGAGTCCAAGGCATACACTGAATTAATCAGGAATTTACCTGTCTGTATAATGACCTGTTAATCACACTGCTGGTTTAAAGGCATTGCATGCAGTCTAGCTTTGGACTGTCTCCAACAAGGGCCACAGGTGCACAGTGAGGTTAGAGTAAGAATTGGGCAAGCATACATGCTAGCTGTGCTGCTAGCTCTCTTCTTCCTCAGGCCAACACCAAACTCAGCAACACCCCCTCAGCATAACTTCATCGTTTATTCTTCATCTGTTTGGTCTTCCCCATCTTAAATTAGCCAAGGGAGAACACACCACTGAGAGAGAGCTCAGCAAGCTGTCCACAGCAGAAAACTCTTCCAACTGGCCCCAACAAGAACTCTCTTCCATAGGAGCTCTCTTCAAATTGATCAGCTCCTTATTTTCCTCTCACAAACCAATCAGTTCCTGGTTAATATAGCCCTAGCCTCACCCACTACCCCAACCACGATCCCCTGGGGTAAGGCAGGGCCTCACACAGGTGGGCCAGGTTCTGTCTCTGGGCTCTGAAACCACTGGAGGAACAAAACATGTTTCTGGGTTGTGACTCATCCACAGGTCAACTCCAACTCAAGGCCCACAGCCCAGGCCCCAGCACTTCACTAGTTCATCCTTAATGTTCTCCCAGCCTTCAAATTTTTTATATTGGACATTTCCTGAACTAGATGTGGTTTGCTTCCTCAATAACCCCAGTGAATCTCTCTTTCAAATACACAGCCAGTCTCCCCTAGAAAGTATGTAAAGCTCTTTGGCAAGGATTTTCACAGGTCTACTGCTGTCTACAAAAAGAGATTGGCTCTTCTGATAGTTGATTGCTGTCAGACATCCGTGTGCTACTTGTTACTCTATAGACCTTTTCTTTCAGGCTCAACAACTCTTTGTGGACAACTTACTCCATAACTGATTATCCTTGTTTTTCTCTGCAGCTTTTCCATTTCCAATATATCCTTTTTTTTTTTTTTTTGAGGTAAGGGAACCAGAGCTGCGCACAATATTCGTTTTGTGGGCAAAATACGGATTTATACAATGCTATACTTGTATTTTCTGTTTTGTTGTCCACTACTTTGCTAGCAATCTCTAGCATTTGATGTGTCCACCTCTTTTTTTTTTTTTTAACCTGTGTCTGAGAAGTCTTTCTGCAAGTCTCCCAAAGTCTTACTGAATGGTAATGGCCAACATAATGGTTGGCTACTTAGCTTAGGAAATGACCATATAGTTGCACTGAAAATCACTGAAGGCAACATTATAAATAAGGCAATTGTTCAAAGGAATTGTTTCACTCACAAGAAAGTGTTTCTTGCCAGATGTCAGGGTGAGGGAGAAGTGAAGAGGAGGAATAGCTGAGGTATAATTCGACATCTATTGCTAGAAAGTGTCTGTCATTTCTAATACATGTGAGCACTATATGATTTTAAATGTAACAACTGAAACATTGTCTTAGTAAGTCATCAAATATACTATCTCAAATCACAGCCTTCTTTGGTCCTGTGCTGCTTTGTTTCTTTCTGTCTTACACATTTTCCAGTATCCGTCTATTTCTGTGTATCTAGGGAGCCCCTCATGACCTGGATCTTTACAGTGATGCTTGCTGGTATTATCTTGAAAAGTTTAAATTGCTTCTGGCACAAGTCAGACCCTTTTCTCTGAAAGATGCAGAATGAGAAGGTAGTCACTGACAATTGACTCCTTCATTGTCTCCTGCTTCCTGCTAGGTCATAGATTTATCTAAGTCGTGATGGGGGAATGCTGGCATAAGACAAATGGCCTAGGTTCACATTTCAAACTTGTTTCTTCTTTGCTAGATGGTTTTACTGCAGAGGTGCTCACTGGCACTTCTTGAAAAAGAAAATTGATGGTCTATTGTCAAAGACACTATCTCACAGTCAGTGTTGTGTATACACTAGAACTGAGAAGTGCTCAAGTTGTGTAGCAGTAGAGATACTGCATAAATAAATACACATGATCCAAAGAGACTTAATTCCACAGTTTAGATTGTTTTTATAAATAATGTTTTATTCTTCTTCTATTTACTTTTAGTATGGCAGTAACACTGTGAAGCCCTAAAGTTCAGTCTTGTAGAGATAAACCTACTTTAAAGTGTTTTTCTCAGAGAAAGAAAGCCCCTAAAGCCTATTTTAGTTTGAAATGTAATTTAAAGTTTGGTTTTCATGATGAGTACTTTGGGGCACATGCTCAGGTAGCTGTGTGGAGAATTAGCTGTGCAAGTCCCATTACTGCTAATGCAGTAATGCATTACTACTAATTCCCTGCACATCATACTGAATATTTACATCTTTGTTTAGTATTTAGATGAGGCATTAAAATATTGGTTTCTTACTGTTACAGTCATCTGTAATACAAAAAGAAATCATAAATGTGGAAAAGACCATTTTTAGTTTAAGGTGTTTAATGCTATTTAAAAGGTAGCATTATTGCAATTCGAATTAAACCCTAAATTGTGGCTAAATTGGCTTAATTTCTTACCTCGGAAATAGTAGATTGGATGAATGTTCTGTGGTCACTATGAAATGTAGATTATTTTCTTTGTGTGCAAAAGCTCTGGGTGCCAGAGAAGCTTAAGAGGGCCATTAGCTTAATGCTGGGGTGGTACAGAGAGTGAGTTATTTTAGCCATTTTAGATCTGGTGACAAATACTGTCCACAGGATGGATTGTGATCATCTATGAATGATCCTCTTCCATATCAACTGAAGACAAGCAAAACACTCGGCAAAAGAACCCTTTAATTGGTGTGTGACTCTGTTTGGCAACCTTGCACATCAATAGCATCATTTGACTAATGTGACTGGATCTCATTCTCAGTCTGACTGCCTCCTGCTGAGGGCCATCTCTGAGCTGGACAGCAGTCCCAAGTGAATAAGGCCTCAAAAGAAACCAAGATGTTCCTATGGATCTAAGCACAAATTCTGCTATTTAGCTTTGTTTTCAAGTAGTTCCTTAGGTCACGTAGTTGTTCCTCTGAATTGCAATTTTTAATATACCTGTGATTATCTTAGGGGTTTATTATGAGTTTTACTCTTCGCCGCTGGAACAGGACTATGGCTCAATAGGAATAGTTGTTATCATTTTCCCAAGCAATACACCAAAATTTTGGAGGGAAGGGCATGCAACACCTCAGGAGATCTCCACTGTTACTCTCCTTCAGCTTCCCTTCACCACTCCACTCCTCAACAACAAGCTTGGGGAGCAAATGAGGAATCTGCCAGTACTTTTGCTTCTGGTATCAAAAAATTTATAGGTAAGGCAAGGACAAACCTGGTGTGGAGGGTGGCTAGATCTGGGGGCTGACAAGAAGCAAGGAGAAAATGATGCAGAGTCTGGATGAGAGCAGAATACATCTGAACACTGGGGAGAAAGGGCTACAGTGAAGGTAGGAGTGAGTCCAGATTCAGTTTGTTTGTCTGGGAAGTCTAGCAGACATGTGGGAGGAAAATAGTTCAAAAACCAAGACAGAGTGAACAGTAAAATTTTACTCTGGTGTGTTTTTAATGTAATTCTGTGTGGCTTGAACTTCTGGTTTGGAGGATGTGACTCAGGCATTTGTCAAATTAGAGTTTGGCCCTCCTGAAGATGATTCTCAACACCTGAGTGAATCAGATGAAAGTTTGCCTGAAATTTAAAAATGCCTTGTGTTTCCGAGGATTGTTTCAGAGCTGATGACTAAAGAAATTTTCTGGGACCTATTGAAATTCATTCTTACTGTTCAGGTTAATGGATTCACAGCAGAGCTTGGTGCTCAAATGTTATAAACAAGATCCCTCTAGACTACTTTAAATTCCAATTATTCTGGAAGACTTATGCTACACATGCATCTGCCACTTCAGGAGCACCTTCAGAATACATTTCAGGAGAACAAGTTAGTTCTTCCCAAGCTCCCTCACTGCAGCACTCTGCCTTCTATGACTTCCCTTCCAGGTGATAGGAACACAAGTAGTGAGTACAAAGAGCTGTCCCACCAATTGACGCTCCTCATGCAACACCCATTTCCAGCAGAACCTCTCTACTGAAGGTGAGTCCTAGGAAAAAGGCTGTATGCACATACAAGTGGAGGAGCAATAAAATGACTCCCTGTGGAAGTTTTGTGTCTTTACAGGTAGTTCTGCAAAGAAGGAGCATAAGTAGTATCACAGTTTGGCTCTGTGTCCTTTGGATAAGGAAGGAGGCTTTCAGGGAGTGGTAGGATGAGCTGCTGATGAGGATGCTGGGATCTGCCATCTTCCAGCCCACACCCTACATGTGTTTCTTGTTATTAATAGCCTTGTTCTTTGCATTGGCCCCTTCAGAGTACTCTGCCACTAGTCTCTTCTTTCTGTCCTTGTTTCTTCCTGTCCTGGTTTGAGCTAGAACAGAACTAATTCTGTTCAGTGATTTTACTTTTCAGCTCAGTCTCTTCTAAGTAACTGCACTTTCTGAAGTTCATAGCATATTTTTGCAGACAGTGTCTGCTTCTAGCAGTGATAACATTTGATATTTAGAATTACTACCAAGGATTGGTGTGTGCAGACCAAGATCTGCAAAAGTAAGAGGCCACGCCTGTGAGGAGGAGCAGCCAGGACAGGTAACCCTAAACTGACTAACGAGGGATTCCGTCCCATATACATGTTCAGTATAAAGCTGAGGATCAGGAGGGTAAATTTATTCTTCCTCTTCTTCAATGGCCAGCAGCCAAGGAGGGCTCTGTCCATTTTGCCTTTGGTACTGATCTGTGTGTTCCTGAATCTGGTTCCTGTCTGCCGCCAAGTCCAGTCTGGGACTTCCCCAGCGCCTGCTCCTCAGCATCAGTGGTGATGGTGACATAATTGCTATCAGGGAGGTTGGTTCAACACTGGTTTTGTGTATATTTGTATATATTCCATTTTATTATTATTATAATTATCTTCATTAAAGCTGTTTCAGTTTTCTAATCCGGAAGTCTCTCTCTCATTCCTTTTCTCTCCCATTTGGGAGGGGGGCTAACAGCGATCCATAAGTCTCTCTCCCTTATTCCCTTTCTCTTCCCCTTTTTGAGGGGAAAGAGGGGTTAACAGAGAGTATCTGTTATAAATCCAGCGGACTGACCCTAAATCTTGACGCTTCCCCAACTCTGTTCCCCTATGTATGACTCATCCCAAAAACTCTTTATCTTTTCCACTGTCCGAGTGCCCTGGGTCTATAATGCACTCCAGCAGACCTAGAAGCTCTGCAGAAGTGCTAAAAGCACTCATAAAACTACATAGCGTTGGTGTCAATGCTGTAAGGAGAGGAAGAGGTGCCAAAGAACACTTTCACTGCCACCCTTAGCTGAAGCAAAGGACCATCAGACAGCACTGGTGATCACCATACCAATGTAACATGTAAGATACAAAGCTCTTCACTTTAACATAAATGTTGGCATGTTTTGCATAGAATGTAGAAATGTGTTGCACACAGGACATTATCATTCCATTTTTTTCCAGTCAATGGCCTGGATTTGTCCATGAATTGCAAGGCAATAGCTTGTTTTGCTCCCTCTGTATGACCAGTTCCACATGGGGGTAAGTTCTTCCTCCCTCTTCCATAAGGCTGCTCTGGGCCTTCTGGTCCTGTTCAGAAAACAGCCCTGTCTGGGAAACCTTAGGTTCTCAGCAACATGCCTTTTTAGGAGATAAGACTGGCTGTAGGTTTTGAAACTCACTGTTTGGTATTTTTTGCTTCAAAGGGTGCAGTCTTCATCAGTTTTATTCTATCTACCTAGTTGCTGATGAAGCAACTACAAAGTCCGAGTAATAGACTCTTTGCTACAACGAATAATAACATTTCAGAAAAAAAAAATTATGAAAAATTAAATTTTATTGTCAAATGTTAGATTTTTTTTAGATTTACATAGTTGTAGGGAAGTTTTAATATTTTAATTCTTTTATGGTGTTGGATGTTATAAAAAGAAGTCGGAAGCAATAGAATGTCAAGCTATATAAAGTTGTTTGTATTTTGTTCATTATATAATCTCATTAGCAAAAGGCATGAAGAATGCAGAGGTTACAGTTTAAAACTCACACTTTATTAATGTAAATTTCTCACATTTTATCATAATAAGTGGGAATTTTGCCATTGATTTCAGTATCACCAGTATTTGACTCATTTAAGATAAAAAAATGTCCCGTCTCAATGTTCCATATTGAAAGTCAAGAAAAATATCTTAGCATGGAGTTGTACATCAGAGTTTTAAGTTTCATTTTTTGCTATACACTGCAGGTTGGTACAGCAGTTTTTGTGTTATTTCTTTTTTTTTTATGATTCCCCAGTTTGATGTCCAGTCTTGCTGCAGCCCTTCAACAGACATTTTCTGCTAAGTCAGGGTGTTATTTGTCGCTAAGTGCATGTGGATACAAACTGAATGATCAAATCAGAACTCTTAAAAGCAAGAGAGACAGAGAAAAAAGGCTATTGCTCTGTATGAGACAATTAACACTGGGACCTTTACCAAATGGGGAAATGGTAATTCCTGGGAGATGGGTTGGATGTTCATGCACACAAGCAGATTTGCTGTGATGTATTACAGGTAGTGCCAACCTGAAAGGGTGCAGAGTTTTTCACTGCCTGCTACTTCATGTGATCATTTGCAGTGATGAAGAGTGACAGTAAAGGCCCATCCAGCAAACCCGATGTGATGATGTGCATGTATGTGCTGCAGAGCAGCTATGAATGCACCAAGGTTACCCACCATCCACTGTTACGCCTCTGTCTTATGAGAGAAAATGGAAGCAGAGCTCGAATAAAAAGAATACTGATTTAATCGGCTTCCTGCCAATGTGCAAACATCTGTATTGACAGTAGTTAGCAAAACTGCAATATGTTGGCCAAGATCCACATTTGGCAGAGAACTCTCAGGTAGTGTGCTGGTTTTTTATATCTAATTTGGTTTTTTTCTGACGTAGGCATTATTGCCATGACCTGTGACCTAGCTCTATCTTAGCTACACTGAAGGACAGCAGAGACTGGGCAGTTGTTGGAAACATTGGCTGGAGGGTGACTTGTGTGCATAGAAAGAAGGGGAAATTTATCATCTAATACTGAAATTGCCCTGACATACCTTGTATGTAGAATTTTTACCACAAATTTCCGGGCTGCATATAGCACAGCCCAAGCATTGACCTTAGAAGGGGAGTTTTAATGGCAAACTGAGTGTGCAAGGTGAGGGAGAACTTTAGAGCCAAAACACAATCAGCCAGGCAAGACCAAGAGGCTGAGGGCAGTGGGAGTACCAAGGAAAAGAAAAAAAGAGCAAAACCAGATTTCACCTGTGTAAAAATGGATGCAGGTGCTAGAGTGTAGTCCCCATCAGCCCAAGCTGTATGGTACCACACCCTGAGCATTTTTGGAGTTGAAACAATTTTCAAAAAAGCGTATGCTCAGAAAAGAGAGGCCTGGTGAGGGCTGTGGAAGGGACATGGGTGACCCTAGTGTAGCAGGACAGGTGAAGGCAGGATTCCTGAGAAGCAGGGTCTCAGGGCTGAGCCACCCAAATATAGGGAAGAGTGCACCTTCAGCCTTTATTTTGGTGGAGGCATTGAAAGGGCTTTCACCTTTCCCTGGCTGTCTTGAAACTTAGACAAGATTTTCTTACCCAAGAAGCATCTACTTTTCCATTGTATTGGATTGAAACCACCCAGTGGGCTCAGAAGTTCTCAGTGGGGTCTGAGGGACTGAATCATAGCATAGCACAAGATTTGTTTGCATAGAAAACTGGGCCAGAGGAGATATTAAACACTGTTATAGGTGTTCATGGCACTGGTGGCTCAGGTAGAACAATTTGAAGAAAAAAAAGTGTTCTTTGGATTAAACAAGATGGATTCCCAAAGCAGAAAAGCACATTTTCATGTAATTAAGGACTATATCATGATACTTACACAGGAAGTGGAGGAAAAAAGTTTCTTCAGGCACAGAAGATTCTTCTTTGCTCTTTTATATCCTAACTTCTAGATGATTGACTACAGCTACATAACTTTTTAAACAATTTTGTGGTGTGTGTGAAATACATGTATCGAGTACAGCAACTGTTCAAGTGCGAATTTATTTTTAAATAGAATTGACTCCTTGTATTAGTATAGGCTCTTTGGAAGTAGAAACATTTCTATATTATCACTATCTATCTTTTGAGCAAGAGATGGATGTTTTTACCTTGGCAATTCTGGTAGCAAGGTGGAGGCAGTTTTACAATAATCTGAATATATTTAAGGTGTACAGTTCATTTTTGTGCCTAATGAATAACTGCGTGCCTGAGTGGGTGGATGGAAAATAAGAAGCTCTCGGATTAGATGGAGAATGTGAAACATGTTACATTTATGCATGTAACGTATCTGCTAATATTTCAGTACTTTTGATAAAGTCACTGTTAAATGCCACTTTTAATGCATGTGATGTCAATCAGTCTTCTTTGAAAACTGTGGTTCCAGGAGGCAAAAAAAGGCCCATGCATTTTAAGAAACTAATACAAGTGTTTCATCGAATTAAGCCAGAAATCATGTTACTTTCCAGTCACATTTCTCCTATGGTCCTTATATGCCATAGGCAGAGATGGGGCAGAAACTGGCACAGGATGAAGGGACTATGGGCAGAGCAGGCGCTCACTAGCAAGATGACACACAATTTCTTCTGCACCAATTGGAGTCCCACACGTTTGGTCTGCAGCTGCCCTGTGTGGCTATGAAAGATGAGCTACCAAATGCTTTGCTCACATACGTTTGGTAATTAATAGCAAAATGATGACAAGGAGCACTGAAGCAAATTAAGAAGCACATTATCAAGAGGGTGCTGCAGAAACAGTTCAACAGCCTATGTCAGAGAGTCTGAGGCACAAAATGTAAGGAGACCTGCAGAGATGTCTGAAGGTACAGAGAAATGGGTGAAGCAAGGGTCTTTTGCCCCATTTCCATGCAGATGGATGGCCAGTCCAGGAGTATCCAGCAGTCCTGCTGGCCAGCATGCCTGGGAGGTCTCAGCTGGAGGCAGGCAGCTCCATCAAGACTGTCACTGTCACCACATGGGGCTGCTGTCCGTGTTGCACAGCTAACCAGCAACTATAACTAAGCAGCAGCTGGGCTTTGGGGAAGATGCTCCGTAGATACAAAAAAGTCATCTTCTGGGAGGACTGCAGAGCTTTGCTTCTTTCCAGTGGTCATATTCATGACCTAGTGCAGTGAAATTTTCTGTATTCTTTAGCCCTTCCTTGGTAAAGATGGCAAGAATGGCTCCTTTATCTGTAAGGAACACTATGTGTTGTTACATGTTGGGAAAAAAACCTAAGCATCTGTTGGGAATTACCTATGATGGCCGGTCTGTCATTATTTTCTTTAGCCCTTCCTCCCTACAGACAACAAAACATGGATCCTTCATTTGTTAGGAACATTTCATGTGGATACAAGTTGAAAAAGCCCAGGTTGGATGGGGCTTTGAGCAACCTGGTCTAGTGAGAGGTGTTCCTGCCCATGGCAGGGGGGTTGGAACTAGACGATCTTTAAGGTTCCTTCCAACACAAACCATTCTATGATTCTATGAAGTTATCTGGAAGAAAAAGAAACATCCCTTGGAAATCACATACAACAATCAGTTTGACATTGATGTAGTTGCTTTATATTTCTTTTTAGCCAGATAATTTTGATATAAAATACAGAACAAGATACCTGTAAATCACTTTTGAAGGAGCCCTGCAGCCTCCAAGCTGATAGTCTTTCCTGACCATGTGCTATGCCTTTCAGAGCAATTTCGTTCAGCCTATGTATGATCTTCCACTGCAAGTCTTATAAATGATAAAATAATCTAATTCAGTGTTAACTAATTGCTGAATATCAATACAGAAAATGTTACATTGCAACATTCTCATCCTTTGTGCAAAAAAGCAACATTTTTAATGAGAAAGGAAAAAGAAAGCATGACAATAAATTCAAGAGGCTGTTAATTTAAAGAGCTTCTAAATGAAACATTTGCATTTTGTGAATAAATCTACATTCAGATGTCTTATATCTGGAATAAATCTTGACACACCTTGGGTATCTTCATGCTGGGGAGATAGATCCAGTTATAAGGGTAAATCTGCCTCCTTGCGCATGTTTGGGTTTTGGTACTCTCCTCTCAACACAGGATTGCTTCTCAAATTCTGTGCTCAATATTTTGTGTTTTTGGAATGAGTGAATCCTGGAAAGGTGACAGAACAGAGAGAAAACAGATGTGCTATTTCTTGGCTTTCAGGTCCCATGTGAGCAATTAATTACAAAGTAGCCTTAATAAAGAATGTCAATATCCACGTATAGTCCCCCTTACCAAAATAAACGTTCTCCGGAATATACATACACTTTTAAGATTCAGAAATAGTTTCAACATAATGAAATATTAATTTTAAATGCTTTGCCCTAGGAAAGTACAACAAAGGATGAGGTGTGGGAAAGGGGAGAGAATTATAATATGAAACAAGACTAGTACCTGGCAAAAAGGTGTATGACAGACACTGACAGCTCTGCTGAAGACTTCCCCTTTGTCCTGGTGGTTCAGAAGATGCTCTCTCCCATGGAACAGTTGCCTTGGCCACAGCAACTGTGGGGGCTGCTGCCCAAGCTCAGCACTCTCATAATCTATGCAAAATAGTGAAATCCCTGCCTTGGAAGGGACTAGCAATTTTAAAGCAGAGCTAGACTGAGCATTTTCAAGTCTTCAGATCATTTCCCTTTTATCTCAGACAGAGCTGTGGTCACGCCATTGTGCAGAAAGCATCACTTAAGGTTCAGGGAGGGACTGGTAAACTGATGTTTGTAGATGAATCTCAAGTGATTTATTTTAAATTTTGAGAGGAGCATATGAGGGAGAAAGAAGATCTTTAGATCATTCTTGCTTCCCCTGACTGATACCCAGCTGCTACCATTTGTGAAACCTGGTGGTTAGTTTAACTATATTTTAAAGGTTGCCTACAGAAAAAAAATAGAATCAGAAATTTTATTTTAAAATAACACACCTTCAAAGTTGATGATGTTTAGGATACCTGTCGCTGAAATGTAGCACTTGAAATAAATTCCAAGTTCAATGCATATCAAGATAAACCTCAGAATTTTCCCAGATAGCCTGAAAAGTCTGGAAAAAGAGATGGGTGCCTGGGGCCCTGCTTAGGCATCTGTTTGCCATATGTTTTCACTAAGGGAATGAAATAAAATGTTAGAAATTCTGCAAGAGGTAAAATGTAGGAGGCACCAAACTAAAAATAGCAAGGCTTACATGGAGACTGGACAGCTGGGTCTTCATGGGCTCAAAATGGAGTATAGTTAATGCAACTTTTACCGAGTGCTGCTGAAGCACAGCGGTACTGGTCCTCACAGAAGCCATATCTGATCCATGGATCTCCACCAGTCCCAGAATATGGAGGAAGACTAGATTGATTAGTGGAAGACTAGGTTGACCTCCTGTGTCTAGCAGGTTGAGAGAGGTGATTTTCCCCCTATGCTCCTCTCTTGTGAGACCCCAGCTGGAGTACTGCATTCAGCTCTGGGGCCTTCAACATACAAAAGACATGGACCTGTTGGAATGAGTCCAGAGAAGGGCCACAAAGATGATCAAGGGACTGGAACACCTCTGCTATGAACACAGGCTGAAAGAGTTGGTGTTGTTCAGCCTGGAGAAGACAATGCTTCAAGGAGACCTTATAGTGGCCTTCCAGTACCTAAAAGAGGCCTATAAGAAAGCTGGAGAGGGACTTTTTACAAGGGCTTGTAGTGATAGGACAAAGGATAATGGCTTTAAACTGAAAGAGGGTAGATTTAGATTAGATGTAAGGAAGAAATTCTTCACAGTGAGGGTAGTGAGGCACCAGAACATGTTGCCCAGAGAGGTGATGGATGCCCAATCCCCAAAAGTGTTCAAGGCCAGGTTGGATGGGGCTTTGGGCAATCTGATCTAGTGGAAGGTGTCCCTGACTGTGGCAGGGGGGTTGGAACTAGATGATATTTAAGGTCTCTTCCAACCCAAACCATTCTATGATTCTATGATTTTCTCCAGGCAGTTACAGGACAGACTAGAAACTTCAAATATTAAAAGTTATATGTGTATGAGGTGCAGGTATCAGACGTGAAGCACGTCAGAACACTGGGCACAAGCTCTCATGAGATAACTCTAGGAAATAAAAATGTCAATGTGTACTAACTGATGCAGACCACTGCAGTGTAATAAAGAGAAAAGCTACATGCTCAACTAGATGGAAAGACAAAGTAGCACAAGGGGAAAGTTGCTGAAGAGAGACTTGCATGGGAATTATGGGAATAGAAGAAAAGAAATCTTCGAGCAACAAGTGGGATATATTGCAGAAATCAGAATGTAAATAGGTACAGGAAGCTGAATTCATATAAAATCCTGTTAAACCCATTAAAAGCTAATATACATATGTCCTCCAGAAAATGAATAATCCATAATATTTTATTATTATTACTGTGGCTATTGGTGTTATTGCTCAGCTCTAGATTTTGAGCTGGTGAAACTGGAATAGCTCTGTCAAAACTAATGGAGGCAGCAGTTTGCACCAGAAGAATAACCATGTCTTGCCTGTTTGCATGGAACAAGATGGTGTGTGAAGAGATGTCTCTGCTCATGCCTGGAAATAGAGTAACTGCTTGGGCCAGCGATGCAGTATCAGCATGGATGTTACTAGGACTGGGGGAATCATTCATTGCAAGTCAATTGTAGGATCATTTCAGCTTTTTTATTGTTGCTCACAAATCATTCATGAACTGATCTTGCTTCCTCATGATAGACTGATTTTCAAATCTCACCTGAAGATTTAGGAGGAAAATAATGTCTATGTGAGTTCTTAAGTTTGTTTGTTTCTTATGATGTAGAGTTGGTCACTTCAATTGCATTGTGGTTTTTCTGCTCCATTATTAATAATTGGAGTTTAGATACGGAATTAGAGCACGATTACTAATGATCAGTGAACAGAACCTACTCTTAATTATGCATCAATAGTCACGTTGGTATCTGAGAATTCAGCTGAAGACAGACATTCCCAACACATTCATGCCAATAAAAATCAGAGATAAGGAATAAAAAGGAGCATGAAGTTGGCAATGGAAGATATATTCAGAATTTGAATACAATTTCATAAACTTTATTTTTTCATCACTTACCATGTTCTGACTTTTGGCTTGTCATCAACATGTTTAGGAGCTCAGGAGTGCCCCTCCTAGGTCAGATTATATTGTCAGGTTGTGCTACAAAGCTGTCAGGAAGATACAGCTCCCTCTCATTCAGGGCAAGAAAAAAACCTGTCAGGCAACTCGGGCTGACCTTGTGCATGAAGATCATGAAAAGATCCCTAAACTGAGCCCTACAACTTCAGACACACTGGAGCATTGAAACTGCCAGGACAAAGTCAGATTCCACCAAGGCTGGCATCCCCTGCTGCCATGGGAAAGTAAATAGCTACGCTAGTTTCAACTTAATTTATGATGATCCATACGTGCTTCTCTGAGTCCCTGCTCTGAAGTGATTTTCAGTATCATAAGATTGTATCTCTTACTCCTCAGTACATGTCTTCACATCTCTGTACAATTTTTTAATATGCTCTTTTAATCAGGCATTTCAGTTCACTCTCTACAAATTCCCATTCTCCTTGCTTACCACCCCACTTGTTTTCATATCCTGTGCAAATTTAATCAGTGGGAACTGTAGCAATGACAAAATCATTCACTAATAGACTGGCTGGAACCAATTCCCAAGTTATATCCTTTTAGTTCCATATAATGTGATGTCCAAAATCCATGGTCAAATGATTTTAAGACATAGGCCTATGAATATATGGTATGAACAGAGTTATCTTTGTGAACCAGAGCAATAGCTGTGAACAAAAAGAAAATGGGAGAAGATAAAATAAAGAAGCTTTGGTTTAGAAGACCTGCATTCCATGAAAATGTATTGATTATTATTAATTGTATCTTAAGTGTTCAGTTCTATGCTGATGGGCTTTAGTGAAACTTTTCATTGTATGTCAGATATTAGTTAGATGATGAACCTGACATATAATGAAAATATGATCTAATAAAATCTGTATTTTTTTAGATAATCTCTCTACTCTTTTTGCATATTTGAAATACATTGTCAATTCAAAGAGCTTTGAGATTTTTCCTGTTTTCCCTGCTGCTTGTTTCCCTCTAGGCTGCTTGATTTGTATGTGTCTAATTGCAGCTGACTCTGCATCATACTGTTCTTCATTCTGTATGCCAGGTTTTCTGTTCTATCTACAACATTTTATTGGTCAGATTTGTCCTCCTGCTTCCTTTTGAAATCAGAAAAGAAGTAATGATGAACCCATCTGTCTTCTCTGAGCCTTTGTTCAACATTAATAATACCTGTTTCTAGCAACAGACCGATATTTGGTACAGAAATTTTTTGCTAGACTGTGTTTCTCGCATGTTGCTTCTGTGTTGTCCATTGATCTTTACTTATATAGCTGTTTTCAGCAGACTACATTTTCTTAAATTTGCAGTTTACTAGTATTGTCCTTTTTAGCATTCTTTATATTTTGGTTGCTAACATTTGACTAACATTTCTGCATCTTCTATATTTCACAAATTCTGTCTTCCCCAGCATGAATTCTTTTCTACTTGCAAATTTGAGGCCCTTTTTTGTTTGTTTTTTATACTTGGTAGAATGTTCTTGAACAATTTCCAGTTCCTATTAATATTTCTCACATTAAATGGATGTTCCTAGCTTGTTAAAGCAACAGGGGTTTTTAAGCTTGGACAAATTGTCCCATTCTATTTCTAACTGGTATTGCGTTCAACGCGCATGAAGTAAATGAGAGAGGGTCATGATTATTGGTAGCTAAATATGGCAGGTCTTTACCATCTGAATGAGATGAGACCAGTAACTAATGTGTCTACATTGGCTGTGTTTAAAAAACATTGTTTATTGTTTCTACAAATGCTACTAAAATGGTGGGACAGCCTCTGAAATTGTGATCTCTAAAGTGGGTTATATGCACCTCAGAGGCTCTGCGAGACGATCCATTGGGGCACAGGAAAAAAATACAGATCTTCATTAGAAGAGCTGGGGGGTTGGAACTAGATGGTATTTATAGTCCCTTCCAACCCAAACCATTCTATGATCCTAAAGATACCTATATAGGGGGGTGCATGCTCAAAAGTATTTTACTGATGGGGTGCATGATGAAAAACATTTGGAGATCACTGCTCGATGAGATGCCTGGTGAGCACACTCTTAGGCTCCAGTGATCCTAAAGGCAAGATCGGCCTGCACAGCCCATTTCTAGTTTGTCCTGGACACTGTCAGGATGCTGGACTAGATGGACCCTCAGTTGGAACTAGCACGAGTCCTAATGTAGTCTTAATCCATAAAATTAAAGGCTTACGTGACTGTGAACTGTTTGTAGCTTTCTAACAATGTATCGGGTTTCATTTACATTTTTTTCTCTCCTTCTTCTGTCCTTACTGAATTACGGTCTTTTAAATCATCCAGTCATATGAATCAATCTCCTAATAGTGTGTATTGAAAACAAAATCTCCTATGTGATGTTTTCCTTTTATTACCACCTACTCTGATCTTAATCACTACACAGACAGTTACAGTAACATACTTTGCTTTATGTCTTGTGCCATGCAGGCTTGAGAGACTGGTTTGGACTCCACTGACTGGATGGTGGTAGCTCTTCACAGCAGGGAGGGCTGCAATCTGAGGTTCAAAGCAGCAGTCCTCTTCCAAAAGAGTTACTGTGGTCTAGAAATTTCTAGGTTTAAAAACAATATTGGACTAATAACCAGGCTGTTATTTTAGGGCAGCCTGTTAGAAATGCTGCCCTTCGCAACCTCATGTGTCTCTCTAAGTGCAGAACATGCAGTAATTTTTTGAGGATTTACTTTTCAGGGCATTTTAACATGCATCCTGGCCCAGTGAACCTGATGGGGTTTGCAGTCCTGGCTGAGTCTGATCGAAGTTGACATCTGTGAGCTTCTGTGAGGGCTGTGGGAAGAACATACTAAATATGTTAGGTTTGCATCTCCCCAAGCAATTTGACAATTGTTAGTTTAAAAGCACTGTTTTGGAAAAGCATGCTGACTCATGAAATAAGTGAGGAAGGATTTATCTTTTTAAAGCAATAGGCTAGTATGGTGGGATTTGGATTAACTTTTCCAAAATTCTCATGGGACAGAGCAACTCTCTAAATGCCTCTGTTCATAAAAGTTCTATCCATAAAGCAACTGTAACAGTATTTTCCTCTGCCTTGCTTCATTAATTGTAAATGTCTTTGGAGCAGGAGGTGTCTGGGGTTGTCTCCAATTATGTGTGTGAAGAGGACTTGGCACAATGGGTCCCTTATTTCAACCAGGAGTTCAGCAGGCTACTCCTGTGCAAATAATATATGGCAGTAAGATTCAAAAGAGTACCCATGGCTCTTCTTGCTTCTATTTGGTGTTATGGTTATACAGTAGATCTGAAAATTAGGCCAAAGTATCCTGAGAGCAAATGGGAAAATAAGTGCATATTAATAGCATCACAGACTGGTAAGTAAAGGGCAGGAATCACAGAACCACACAATGGTTTGGGTTGGAAAGGACCGTCAAAGATCCAACCATTCAGCTGTAGGGAGGGACATCTTTCACTAGACAAGGTTGCTCAAAGCCCCATCCAACCTGACCTTGAACATTTCCAGTGATGGGGCATCCACATCTTCTCTGGGCAACCTGTTCCACTGCCTCACCACTCTCCTCATAAAGAGTTCCTTATGTCCAATCTAACCATTGTCTCTTGTCCTTTCGAGGTTTAGGCTAGATCTACAACAGATGCTGTCTGTTCATCCCTCTCCCCTTCCCCCCAGTTAGAGGAAGAGAAAGAGGATAAGGGAGAGAGGCTTATGGCTCTCTCCTCTCCCAAATAAGAGAGGAAGGGAATGAGAGAGAGGTTTCTGGATTAGAAAAGAAAACTAAAACAGCTTTAATGAAGATAATGATAATAAAAGGCAATATATACAAATATATACAAAACCAGTATTGAACCCAACCTCCCTCTGATGGCAATTACATCACTGTCATCACTGAGGCTGTGGAGCAGGCACTGGCAAATCCCAGACTGGGCTCAACAGCTGATGGGAACTGGGCTCAAGAACTGGGTTCAGGAACACATGAATCAGGATCAAAGGCAAGGCCAAGAAGGAAGAAGGCCAAAGGGAAGGGATGGGTCCACCGAAGGAAAAAGGAAGGACCCAAAAGGAAGAGGATCAAGACCCTTGTGATCCCTCAGCTTTATACTGAATATGACATATATAGGCTGGAATCCCTCGTTGGTCAGTTTAGGGTCACCTGTCCTGGCCGCTCCTCCCCACAGGTGCAGCCTTTCACTTTGTGCACCCCCCGATGTGACACACAAGATCTAGCAGTGACCTTGGTCTGCACACACCAACCCTTGGTAGTAACTAAACATCAAGTATAATCACTGCTAGAAGGAGACACTGCCTGTGAAAACATGCTGTGAGCTTCAGAAAGTGCAGTTAGTTAGCAGAGACTCAGATGAAAAATACAATGACTGAACAGAACTGGTTTGGTTCTAACTCACACCAGGACACCCTGTCACTACGGACCTTAGTAAAAAAATCTCTCTCTGTCTTTCTTCTAAACCCCCTTTATATACTGAAAGGCCACAGTAAGGTCTTTCCAGAGTCTTCTCTTCTCCAGGCTGTGCAACCCCAACTCTCTCAGCCTTTCTTCATAGTAGAGGTGCTCCAGCCATCTGATGATTTTTGTGGCCCTCCTCTGGACCCACTCCAAGAGGCCCATGTCTTTGTCATACCATGGATTCCAGAACTGGATGCAGTACTCCAGGTGGGGTCTCATAGGAGCGGAGATGAGACCCCACCTGGGAAAACCAGGTTAGTTTTAACCCAGATGAGTTTCTTGCTCTGTTTCTCCTCCCATCCACATGATCCCTGCCACTGGCTAAGGAAGAGAAGGCACCAGAGAGGGAAGAAGAAGACGGGCATGGCATGACTGCTGCTGATAGAAGTCCTGCCTTTTGCCAGCTAGTCATGTCTGTGACATGGCAGCCCAGATGGAACCAGTCCTCGTGTTTTACTTCAGCTGAAAGAATAAAGCACTATGGAAAAGTGGAAAATGTTAACATCAAATAGCATTTCCCACTGTATTTATTAGATTTCCACGATTGTTTCTGCCCCTGAGAGGCCAGCAGCATGATTCTGCAGCCTTTTTATGTTACATTAACAACTCCATCTCATGGGAAGAGAGGCTGCTTAGGAGGCACGGAGCAAAACAAGACTTATTACAAAAAATCTCATGTCTTGTAAGAGAATTTGAAGATTTCAGTTACGTTCATGACATCTATTTTTCTTAGTTACTCAGGTTCAGCCCTCCTCGATAACTTACCTTGAAAAATCTTTCACCGAAAGCTATCACTTAGGTCTAAAGTGGATGTAATTCTGTGCCTGAACATGCGATGGATCCTGATTATTTTTCCAGAAGACTGAATTGTGTCAGCTTGCCCAGTTGATGAAAACACTTTCCATTGTGCTTCCCTCAAGAGATCAGTTTAAAACAGAGCATTGGTACTCCTGTAAAATTTGAACCCAACGTCTTCCAACTTCGGCATTTTATTTTCACAACTTGAATTTGTTCCCCAACGCCTTAATTTCAAAGGGGCAGCAATCCACCAGGCTTCCCTTCAGAAATCAGATGAAAAGCAGATGTCCATGCTGAATATTGCACAGCTCTGTAGAGCAGACGGGAAATTTCATGTAATAAAATTACTCGGTGTGGAAATTCTTGACTGTGGCCCAGTTCACAAAGCTTACGAAGAGCCCTGCCATGAGTTTGATTATGCCTTTTGAAATTAAGTGTAGGGGGAGCAAAGTTAAGTCATGAAAATAAAGTCCCAAAGGCTGGAGGGCTCTGGGTTCAAATTTCTCAAAAGCATTAGGACTAGGTTTAAAAGCTGATCCTTGCAGTGAACTGTGGTGGGAGGTGTCGTTAAAAACTGGGCAAGCTGGCACAGTTAAGTCTTTCCTCAAAAAAAAAGGGAGGCAAAATGTACACTTTTGAGGTAATAGCTCTTTTCAGTAAAGGCTTTCTTTAGGTGCTTGTGTTAGCTTTTCCTAGCATCTGTTGGAAGACAGGACCTTTCCCAACGGTTCACTTTTGACCTGAATATCTAATCTAAATCCTTTGTTTGCTTTTTTAACACATTATGCTGTTTACTTCAAAAAGCTCTCCATATCAGGTATAGTACTTCTCCCTGGTTTCAACTATAATCTCCCCAAAAGATTCAGTTATTTACTGTTAAGATGAATGGTAAATTCCTTCATACCTTATGATACATTTTCCCATCATTTAAGAGGCTTTTTATCTTCCCATCATGTAGGGAAAGAAGATGGTGATCAGACAGAATTTATTATTCAAATACTAGTTTTCTGTTAGTAATATACAAAATGCTTTCTAAATTAGAAACAAATCATATCATCATAGAATGGTTGGGTTGGAAGAGACCTTAAAGATCATCTAGCTCCAGGTTCCCTGACATCGGCAGGGACACCTCCCACT
>VYZX01015292.1:0-27468 GCA_013401335.1 Brachypteracias leptosomus
CAACAGTGTCACCCCTTAATTCTCACCCAGATTATCTACAGCAGCCTTAATAGAAGGTTAAAACATTGACTGATAAGTTCTTAAACAATTCAAGCATTGTCCTCTTTGGAGCACTTTTAGTCCACTACATTTTATGTATAGTTAATTTATCCCATTCAGCCTGTATTAAAAACTCAGTTTTACACTGAACTGTGAGGTCATGGTTATGTGTGACCTTCTCAGAAAACAACAATGGAAGTGATTCAGGATAAACAAGTGTGGAAAATGCTGTTCAGTGGATTTAAAGTTCTCTCTATTTTGAGTATATTTTATGACTTTATGAAAGTATAGTGCTGTCCATTTAAAAAAACTTCAATGAAGTCTGCAAGATCACAAATTTGATGTGATGTTCCTGGCATTGTTTGGAGGTTCCTTGACATTTCTGGAGAGTTTTTCAAAAGATTGAGTTGTAAAGTGGTCTTGGAAAGTGTGAAAAGTTCCTTGTACATTGTCATTCTGTTTGGATGTGAATCACCATGCCAAGCTATTCTCCCAAATGGAAGCTGAATACAGAAGGTATAAGACATAAAATGATACACATGTTTTGTGAATGCCTTCTCCTGTAACTTAAAGAGAGGGCATTACAGTTTTTTATTAAACTTGTTGTGTTGTAGAGGAAAAATGCAACTCCAAGGATATTTTAAAACTAAGCTACAGCAAATGATGTGCAGGGGAGGAGAAGAGAGTGTGGGGCAAGATGCTAAACCCAAGAGGCATTAATCATGCACTGGACTTCAGAGAAACTTTTTTGCAAGTAAAGCTAGCTCTACAGTAAACCAGCTGTAGAAATGAGTTTAAAGTCTGTGAAGACTGAGACCTACAAATCTGCCTCTGTCCCACAGAGTCAAAGGGCACTTCTCCTGCAGGCAGAGCTGCAGACGGCCCCATAAATGCAGGACTGTTGCCATGACATAGAAAGATTGTCATACAGTCAGGATGGCAAATGAGCGAAACTTTCTTCAAGTCTACACAAGGGAGTTGGAAGAAAAGCTTGAAGTGGATAAGTGTTCTCTATGAAAGCATATGCATCTGAGACACTTCTTCACAGTAATTTTTCAAAGCAGTTTCTCAAATTGTTTTGTCTGGCCTGTTAAATGATGTGACTTGAATAATTTAACAAATTGGACTGGGATTCTGCTCTTGGCTTGTGGAGATAGGCATGGAAGCTTGGTTACATGAATCCAATTTTATTTTCAAAAATAGAGAACAAATTAGTTGCCAAAAGGACTAACAGAGATATTTGATAATATTTAGATTTATTAATTTTTTGCACTGGATTTTCATTAGTAATTGTACTAAGTCACATTCTGTGTTCCTATCTGAATGAGTAACAATACTCTTCATGCAATGATTGAAATGTACCTGATTTTCTTCATATTTTAAGCAGAATGTCATAAGCACTTGTTTCATATTATGATTTTTGTCAGTTATGACAGATGTAGAGTTGATTCTCAAATGTTTTGAGTGATCACCTAGGAACTCATAAATTAAATGTTATTAAAAATGTGGATATATTGACTCTCTTCCCTCCACTCAATACAAGGTATATTTTAGCTTAGGTTGAGGAAAAAAAATATTAAAAAATTAGACAACAGATAAATTAGCTATGCTTACAGTGGGAAGTGTGTGTGTGAACACACACAACAGTGAAGGTGTGTGTGAACCAGCACATGAAACATATTAGGGAAGAATGATTTATGTAGAGTTCTATCAGTCTTGCCTAAATATGTTGTGTAGAGATAGATTAAATAACCCATTAGAGGGCCAAGCCTTCCAAATATGTCTAATGAAATGTGACCAGGTTTTAGCAGGTTGACAGTAGATTGAGATTTAATTCCAATGAAAGAGTTGCATGTGGAGCAAAGATCAGCCAATGCTTGAGCTGAATGCTGTTTCTACTACTGACTCATCTGAATGAGTCTGTTCTTCAGAAAGGCCATGCAGGGAAGGCTTGGCTGCCTAGCATGCTGCAACACTGGATTCCCGTGTCACCCATAGCGTGGTGTTCTCCCTATTAAGAGCATGCACTTGAATTGCCAGTGAATGATACAGGAAATGGAAAGGATATTCCTCTTCTTTGAGTTTCAAAATAGCTCTTTGTTGTGGGCTCAAACTTATTAAGAACCTTGGTACTTAAGAACCTAGAACTGGTTGTAATGACTCAGACCAAAAGCCCTGCCCAGTATGCTGGGGAGACAGCCTGATGTGCTGTCTCCAAATATGACCAGAAGTTGGTCTCTAGGAAAACAAAGAAGAAGCAGGGAGAGTCCTGCTGTCTGTACGGCTTCTGGCATCAGCAATTGATGTCTTACTGCCTGAGCCAGAGTTTACATCTGGATAATAATGTTTGATGTTACAAATGGATCTGTTCTCTGAAATTTGCCCTTTTTGTTCCATTTACTTCCATTTCTATTTTGGCCTCACCCAAAACATTCATGGCAATGACTTCCACAATCGTGTTGGACCATTGCTTGACAATTTGCTCCTTAATCCTGCCATGCATGTAATACTGAATAATTGTTGCTACTCTGCTACTCAAGACGGTCTATGATTTTATATGCATTTATTATGTACTCCTTATAATCTCTTTTTCCAGATACGGAAGCACATTATTTTCTAGTCTCTGCTTTTACCTTTTATAGACAAACAATTTCCATTACCTATTATCATCCTGATCTTGCCATTCAATTCCTTTTCTAGTTCTCCTACAGTCTTTTAATATTATTTGGAATTACGTATCAGTTTATTAAAGATCTCGTGACAGGAAAACAAGATGTTCTATTTAAATACTGTCTCAAAATACTCAGAGTCTGTTTCCTTCCACACTTTTATTTCCTGCAATTTTATTTAAGAAATAAAAAGCCAGGTAGATTATTATGCTCCCACTGCAACATTCAGTAATGTTCCTTCCCTCGTACGTTGAAAGTGTAGCTTTCTGTGTGATCCACAGTAAGGGTAGGAAGGAATGTTTTAGTTGCAAGTAAGTGTATACCCATGTCATGTTCCCATAAATTCAAAGGTTCTCTTGTGAAAAAAAGTATAGTGAATGTTGCCATTATTATTTATGCTTTGTAACAGACATAATTCAAATCAGATTTATGTGAATCAAGTGAAGATGTGTCAGGTGAATTCAGCAAGAGTGGGATATGCTGTTTTGTTTTGTATCATGTATGATACAAAAAACCCTCACCCCAACCAAAATATATTGATGTGAGAAGATTTAAAGAGCAACACATTATCTTGGAACGAACAGAGTTTTAAGGTTGGCATAAGAATAGTATATTTTTATGGAAACTGAGTGGAAGACTGCCTTATATTTGAATTTTATTTTGTAAATGTTTCTTTTAACTTGAAACAAAAGAACTCAGAAGATGAGAGCCCTTCTAAACTGTGACTTTTAAAGGGTAGCTGGATAACAAGGATCTATGTTCTCAGTACTGAGTAGTGCTTCATTTGCTCTGTTGTGGTCTAAATTTCAAAGCAGCACTTCTTGATTTCTAGTATCTCTGGTTTTCCTATATAGAGGTTCTGTCTGATCTCTCCTATGTCACCTGAAGCAAGTAGTGAAATATTAGTTTCTCACTTCACAGTAGAGAGAAAGCAATCCTAACAATCCCACTTTGGTAAGACAGTATGTACTGTATCAAAAATCTTTGAAATTGCCATTTCCTAAATTCTTTGACTATAAAGGAGTAAGTTGCACACAGCTTTGTTTCTTAGCTTGCTATAAACAGTGTTTAGAACTAAAAGTCTGGTATAAGCATGACAAATGTATTAGATGAAAGAGGGGTATTTTCAGGCAAATCAACTTACTTTCACTTCAGGAATTACCAACCGATAATTCCTTCTGTGTTTTAAGAGGTTTTCTTGTGTGTAACAGCTCTCAAGTACCCAATCTATTTTAAACTGCTATCTCTGAATGCAAGCAAATGGAAAAAACTGAGCCAAGAAGAAAACTCAACAAAAAGAGGAAATTGCTTTTGATTAATTTACTGGCAGGGCAGTGTATATCTTAGTGGGAAAGCAGAAAGAAAATATAAACAAATCTTTTATTTGATCTGATTAGGTTTGGAAATACAATGCAGGCATTTATTGGAAAAAAACCCAACAAACCACAATATACTGGAATGCAATGTTTTAGTTGTGTTTTCCAAAGCCTGACTCTTCTTAACCACCTGGTTGTCATGTATATATTTCTATAAGAGTTATAGTCCAGGAATAAGATGTAACTGCAGTTTAGCAAGAGCTGAGCATTAAGATTTAATTACCATGTCACCTGATAATCTGTATTAATTGAAAATATTACTACATCACTGTTGTACTACCTGTTGAGATTAGTTAAAGCAAAAGCCTGTGGCCCCTGTCATTGTAGCAAGGTTTATGATACTGGACTTTTTTTTCTGGGGGCAGTTGTTCTGGTTTTGGTGGAAATTCTCATCTTTCTTACCAATCTTTTTGAATAAATGTACCTTGAGGTTATAGGGGTGTTTTTCCCTTTTCTTTTGTGCTTTTAAAGAAGCTGGAGCATGTGACTCTTTGTACTGCTTAACACTTGTGTTTGAGAGCCAAATAGACAAGGTCAGGAGGGGATGAGTGGAGAGGACTACTGAAGGTTTGAAGAACTGATAATTTACTCAAAAATGTAATAACTTTGGGTGGTCTTCTCTGGATGACACATGGGAATAAACATTTCAAATGTGACTCCTTTTCAAATCAATAAAAGGGGAGAGGAGATGGCTTCACTTTATAACTATTCTCAAGGTTTTCATTTTCAAAAGCAGCAGACAAGATTTTAATTTGCAGCAGATTCCTCTTCATAAGAACACCAGTCCAGCACAGAGTGCTCTGAGCTAAGGTTAAGCAGCTTGAAATAGTTAATTTTACAAAACAGTGCAGTAATAATACTTTTCTCTATCCTTTTCCAGGTTTTTCCTTTTCTTTCATCTACTGAATAATGAATAAGAGCTCTCAGAGATTTCCATATGTATAGAAATATATATGTGGAATAGAATAGAAAATTTTCTATTAACTTAACATACATTCCGTTTTGTATTTTGAGAGACAAGCCTTTACTTTTTTAACTGCATTTAGATGCAGGAAAACAAAATGTAAAATTTAAGCACTTTTCTTTTTTTTTCTAGTTTACTTTAGAACTTGAAAAATATGATGATAATGGGCTTGTATAACACAGAAAGCCATTTTCCAGTGTACTAAATAGATGCTGTATACGTAACACTGGCAAACAGAATATAATACAAATAGAGCATCTCCCCTGAAGGACAGTGTCATTGCATTGCTGATGAAAAAAGTGGTACTTTCTTGTTGTGGAGAAAACTGGTGCTTTGGAAAATAGTGTTTGATTTCAAAAAATGCAAAGAAGGAATTTCATGCTGTAGATAAGTGAGGTTTTGACTGAATTCTCCTTTGAAATGGTTGGGGAGGAAAGCAGTGGCAGTGAAATGACATGGAATGTCATGGAATGACAGTGAAGTGACATGGAAATCTCTTCTGGCAAATTCTCCAAGCTTCAGTGTCTAGAGTTAATAGTTGGTGCTCTAGGGCTGATGGACAGCTCTACCGCCATAGGAGAACTGTATATTAGGTGTCTAATCTCCCTTCCTAAAGCGCAGGAGAAATTTGGTGGCTGAGAATAAGATTTGTAACATCCAGTCACTTTGAGTGAAGATATAACTGAGCAAGGTAAGGCATAAACTTGTATCCCAAGGTCTTTTGAGCCTAACTCTGATGTAGAAGAATGCATTCATTTTCAACCAGACACAGTCTGGAATCATCTTTTATAATCAAATGCTAAAACACGAGTTTTCAGCAGGATAGATGGCNGGAGTTGGGAGGGGAGTGGCTTTTCTTTTTGAAAACGTTCAAAATATGCTTATTGGGAGGGCAAACTATTTAAAGGATTTTCATACGAGTGAAAAAGTTAGTAAAGCTAACTCAAAAACATTCAGAAGTGAATCATTATACTAGAAATTTCATGAATGCTGAAGCATGTTGGGTCACTCAGAGAGCACTAATCAGGGCTGCCAGCATATTACAAAACAGTAGGAGTGAAATTAGATTACATTCAGTTCATAGTGGTCATACCAAAAGCAACACTTGACACTTTCTGCAATTACTCACTTGAGTCACTTACAAATGTTTGTGATCTGATATAATATGTTTATGGGTACAGTAAGGATTTTCCTGAAGGAGACTTTCTGATATTATTGCAATAATTTCCTAGGGTAAGTGTGCCTTGAAAATGTAAGTTTGAATTCAATGCAACACTGTTGTTGGAAGCTGTTTTCCAACAGACTGAAATGGATTGTCTCTCTTTTCCAGCTGGTAATCATATGGTACATGTTGTTCCTCCCCCCTTCCCTCTTCATTTTATTGCAAATAAGATTGCACATTCTTACAATAGTTATAGAGTTGCTATTTTCTTGGCTTCCTCTGCAAGATTTTTTTATTATGTTACTCAGCTCAAATAAAGAAGAAATATTTGCCTGAATGGCAGGGGTAAATGATGACCTGCTGGAGGCAGGAAAAAAGTGAGTGAGTGCGAGTGTGGCAGATCAGAGATCATCTATGCATAAATACTCCTCCTGAAATGTTGATTGGGACTTACACTGCACTTAATGCCTAAAAATGATTTTGCTTTGCTCATCGTTAGATGTAGAAATTCATGATGGGGAGCAGTAACTAGTGAACAAAGCAAATTCAGGAGTTAAATTCAGAACATCAAGAAAAGGTTCAAAGGACAAAAGTTTTCCAGAGCTACCTTTTCCAATGTGTGTGCAATGGTGTCTCTTGAGGCTTTATCTTTCAAGAGAGCAGGTCAAGGTCCAGGTGCATGCAATTGGCTGGTCAGAAATGTCATGGATTTGTCAGATGTGATCTCCCTCTTGAGAGCTTTTACAGTAGGGAAAAAACACCTCCTGATGCTAAATACTTCCCCTTCTCCACCTCAGCCTTACTCATCCTGTTGGAGAGAGGAAGGAATCATAGAATCATTACGGTTGGAAAGGACCTCTAGGATCAACAAGTCCAACCTTTATCCCACCATCTCCCTAACCACTGCATCATAGCCTCAAGTGCTACATCTACTCTTTTTTTAAACACCTCCAGGGATGGTGACTCCACCACTTCCCTGGGCAAAGGCGAATGGAATTAAGAATGCTCTTTAGGTGCTCTTTCCAAACCCCTAATAAAACTTCTGCCTCTTCTGCTGTAACCTCTTCCATCAGCTACTACCCTAGTCGATCACTAAAATTTTTAATCTTTTAGTGAGGATATGGACCTATCCTTCCAACATTAGGATATGTAGCTGCCCAGCTTTTTTCCAATCTAGCTCAACTAGACGACTAGCTAGCAGGGCCACTAGGGTTGCTCAGCTTTATATACGCCAGTGTCGATTCACAGCTGGAGTAAAGACACCAATGTTTCTGAAGACTGGTATCAAGAGACAATGGAAGAATGGATATTTGTTTAACAGTTTATACAGATGAAAGGTAAAGGCCATGTCATCATTGGCAATTCAGCCTTGGTAAGGAGAAGGAAAAACCTGGTCTCCAAGGTGCCCTTCAGTATTCTGCTCCTTTCCCACAAAGGATGGCAGTCATGAGTACATAACATTAGAAATTCCCTAGTAGGTCAGACCATCCAGCCTACCATTGCATCTCCTAAGAAAGGCAGGAGCAACAGCAAGAGGTGCTGTTTAGAGAACACACAAGTATCTTGGCCACTTTCTGCAGTCCTTTGCTATTGTGCTGCCCCACTGCTGAATTTAAAATATCAGAAAAGTACACCCTACCTTTTCAGTACTGAGGGGGAGAGGGGGTAAGTATGTTTTCTATCTGTTTATAAAGCAATTCTCTATTTTATGTAATCTATTCTTGAACCTGCTGATACTTTCAACCTTCACAGCCTCATATAGTAGCATGTTTCAGGAGCTGACCTTTGTCTTTTAAGGGAGACTTTTTAAAACTTCTATTAAATTGTTCTTCTGTTCATTTCTATGATTGATCCCCAGTTTTAGCATTGCAGAGATTCAGGCAGTCCGACTTTGTATTCTTTGTTAAGAGTTGGGAGTAATGTAGCATCTGTCATAACTAGCAATCCTAAATCCTTGCATGCAAGTAGGCCAAGAAAGGAAAAGCATTCCCTTTTACCAAAAAAACCCCCCCAAAACTCCAACATATTGCATTTGACACACAGGACTGTGAAATTAAAACTGCCTTATACTCCACATGCACAAAAAGAGTTAAGATGGTGTGATAAACTTCACTGTGAGGTTTCCTGAGTTTTTAGTGTTAAATTCTCTGGTAGAATTATATGTTTGCAAAAGGGGGAATGGAGTAAGAATCTGAACAAAGGCACTGAACCCCACCTTCAAAGTTCTGCTGCAATTTGGAAATTAAAAAATGGAGTATGCAAATCAAAATTAATTCCCAGAGATCAAGTCAATGGACTGCTCTTTCAGTTAAGGCTATTTTCATGCTAGATTATTAATTTTAAAGATCTGATGTTTAAGTCAAAATAGGCCAGAGAATTACATTCATTGATAGTGCAGAAAATGTTGAATTGAGTTCTGTCTAGAGTCTGATTGTGATTTCAGCCAGCTCTCAACTGTAGCAATTTGATGTTACATTAATATGTGGTACAGTTAAGTCAGATATCAATATATGAGTGTAGTCAGCATGCCAGCTGGATGAAAGAGGAATACAATGACTCTAGTATAATGATTCTCTGTCTCTAGAGAGAGAAGTGATTATGGTTTTTTCCTGCTATATCTGTTTAAATTTTAAGTTTGGTTGGTTGGGGGTTTTTTTCTGAAAAGGAAAAAGTTTATTTTCCTTTTCATTTTAAGCTGATTCAAATAGTCATCTAAGCTTTTACTAACTTGTGTGCTAAGTTGATGCACTTGAAAAATATGTAATTCTGAATTTGAGCTTGCAAATAACAACCTAGGTGGTTTTATTTTGACTTTTGTATTTTAATTGTGTGTTCAAGGGTTTTTTTAAACTTCATTTAACTCATTTTTCTTGAAACAATGCACTACACAATGCAAAATGTCCTAATCATGATTATGACTTGAAATTTAAACTAATTTTTAATACTAATGTCTTCCATTTTGAACTTTATTTTTTCCTTGCATTTATGACAAACAAAATACTGATTAATACAACTGATTTTAGGGGGAGATGTTGGGAATAATTAAATCCTCTTTTTCTTCAGATTGCCTGGGGTTTTTTTATATTACTTCTATCTTTTTTTTCTAGCTCCTGGCCAAAAATCAGCAATATGTCATCTTCAGTTTGGCTGTGGTATGCTATGGTTTGCTGCCTTGCAAAAAATATCAAGTCTCACAAAACAAAAGTGTGTCTTTGTACGTATTGGTTAAAAAATATTTTGTGATTTCACTTTTACTTTCACCAGAATGAAAGGTCTTTGTGGCCAGTTGTGTGCAAGTGACAGCACTGTCATTAAACTGAATAATCCTGGAGAGGTAGCAAAGAGAAAGATGTTAGAAAACTGAAACTTTATGGTAAAATACTAGTTAGGAACACTCTGTCTAGGGGTTTGTCATGCTATATATGGAGATACAGATTTCTATGTTTAGAAATGAAGCTGTCTGGTAGAATTCAGAGTTTGTCATCAAAAGTGACTGGTTTTATTACAGCTTTTATGCTACAGTATAGTTTTTACTCCAAGCACTATTACATGGTACTAGTGAATCGTGGGTTTACGTTTCGTATGCATGCTTCTTTAATTAGAAAAATGGTAATGTTTCCTGTGTAGTGAATGTTCTATTTAAATATGGAATACGGAAATATATTCCCACAGTTGCAGGTACTTTGCAATAGAATATTTGGCTTCTTTTAAAAAAATTACTGACTTTTGCTTTCATAAATTTTTAATTCTGAAAGGTTTTGACTCTTTTGAAAATGGGCAAAGGAATGAAGAGCATTTACGCTTTGTCAGTATGTGACTACTCAAACATTTATCATTCTTCTTTAAAGTTCTTGTTTTTATTGAGAATATTTTAGAAAAGGCTTCCAGCAGATATGTATATATTCATTTCTGTGACCATTATATGAAGAGAGAGTGACCTCTTTAAAATCCTAGTGTTAGCAGTGGAATAATAGATTACCTATTTATTTTACCTCCTGAAAAATAAATCCATCATTTTCTTATGTATGCCCTAGGCCTCTGCTGAGTAGAAGCAGTGTGATACGAATCCCATCCAATTTTCTACCAACAATTACATACTCTCATTACATTTCCATCAGGTCTGAAATAAGTCTACCAGGTCTTTACATCAGTTCTTTGAATGTCAGGCTGCTTTCATTTTGTGTATGACATCAGGAGTTTAATTGAGGCAATGCAGTTAGAAACGTGTGTCAGTGATAACAAAACCATTGTTCATCACTGTCAGCACTGATTAGTTTTAGTGGTGGAAAAGACTTTCATTCAAAGCTGAATTGCAATTTTTAAAAAATGACAATGTAGCATCCAGCAAAGTGAGTTAGGACTTATCAGAATGGAACTTCTCCTGGTGCCCGATGCAAATGTGCAAAGAGCAATGGTGCGTGGCTTTTACATCAGTGAGGGCAAATAGTTGTCTCAGATTTAAACTGTGTCAGAATTATCAAGGGAAGAGCAAACCTCTTCAGAAAAAAATCAAGTGGTTGGCTTTCAACAGAAGGGAAAATGCAGCCTTCTCCTGATCTTACCCACACTTTCACATGACATCTGTCACCTCTTGTGACATGGGTAAGCTCAGGAAATGGGAGCCACAGGAGGGTACTGTTGTGTAGATCTGCAAAATTGCTTGAGAAATCTTGAGAGTAGGTTGCTGTGGGTAGTGCAGACTATGAGTTAAGATGAATTGTCTTGTAAAATCTTGAAAATTACTGAGAAAAAAACCCGAAAATTATTAAGGACAAGTTCATAGCAGTACACTTGGGCTCAAATGCAAGAATGATAAAGTGCACAAGTAAAGGATGGGGAACAGGAGCAGCTTTATAGAAAAGGGTACAGATGTTTTTTCAGCACACACAAGCAGAGCGTTAGTCAGCAATGTCACGCTATTGTAAGAAAGCAAATAGCATCTTTGGATGTATAAACAGGAGTGTAACTTTGAAGACACATGAAGTGATCCTATAGAACCTCAGAGGGAGTACTGTGTCCAGATTCGGGCAACATGTGTCGAGAGAAAAATGAACAGACTAAGAAAGATTCTAATGGAGAGCAATGAAAGTGATCAGTGAGCCTAGGCATTATGACCTGTGAGAAACTTGCTCTTCTACCTAGAGAGCAGAAACTTGACAATGACTATGAGGTTTTTAGAATATACACAAAACTTATAAAGGAGAAAGGAACTGATATATGCTCCATTTCCTTGAATGACAGGATTTAAAATATGACATATAGTATAGCAAGGTGGATTTAGTACACACCTCATGAGAAAATTTCTGATCATAGGACATGAAGGTCTTTGAGAGGAGGCTGACAGAGGCTATATATCAGAAATGCCATTTGTATAAAGCCTTCTGCCATAGGAAAAGGGATTGATTAGATATGTTTCTGAATGCCTGAGTCCAAGATGGGATGACACTAATGCAAAAAATATTATTAATTCAGATTGTGGCTGGCTTTTGCATACAAGGTTTTTTTTTCCCCTCTACTTTCTCAGATACCTTATGTTCTGTTTAGACATTATTAATCATCTAACCATGAATGTTTTGAAGTTCTACATATTTATGAATATTATGCAATTTTATCAAAAAATGAAGTCTGTTAAACATGGCATTTGAACTTCCCTTCCCAGTTGTGTTTAAGACCTCCCTAATTTTACTGCTCTGAGCACAGAAAGAATAAAGGGGAACTCTAGGATTTGAGAGGGTTCATTTTACTTGTGCAATTACTAAGTCTTATTCTTTTCTGGGAGAACAGAGCCAAAGGCAGCTGTAGATACTCACAGCTTTGTTGAGGACATAATTGTTACTTTTAGCAAGGAAGTAGTTTACGAATGCTTTATTTCCAGTGCTAGACTAGACTGTATTTTATTTGAGTAACTGGGAGCCCTGTGGTGAGACACTCACCCACCCACAGCAGCACATCAGTGTTACCCAAACCCAGCAGAGACAGATACAGACCACCCAGCAATAGCTGGGTTTCAGGGTAGGGCCTCTCTTAGACGGATTCTTTTCCTTCAGTGCTCATTTTTAAAATGCTACTAAATAATGTGCTGGAGGAAACTCATAATGAGAACCCAGAAAAAAGGTAAATGGTCCAGTTCTGAAGCCACAGGGGAGTTTATCTAGTAGAAATGGTTGAAACAAATCAGTCTGAACTGGGGGGAAGATTGTTTTAAAGGAAAAAAACAAAACAGTTGTATGCTTTCTCCACTCTCTCATACTGGTCTTTAATCTGTTCCTGAACAGCTCCTCCTTTTAAGTTTGCTGACCTAACCTAAAGTTAGCTTTAGTTGACACCTAAACTTCTTACTCCTAAGTTTTTTGATTGCATTTCGACACTTTCATTGCATCCTAGAACACATGATAAATTCCTGGCTGATGCTCTCTGTCAAAGACTTAGCAAAGGCTAGTATCAGCTTCCCAGAAACTTGTAGCATTACACTCCAGGGAGCTGTTCTCCAAAAAGGAAAAAGGACATCTAATGGAGGAATATAAACAAAATACCTAGAGTGTATGATATATTTTCTGGACTGCCTTTTATTCTCTTTCATTGTGCGTGCTGCGTTCTCTGCAGTGGCAGTGATGGCTGTATTGGTTTCAGACCTTTGTAATGGAAACACCTAAAGTTTTGCAACTTTCTGTTTTTCTTCCACATTCTTTCTTCTGTTGTGAAGTCCTTCTTTATTAGAAGCAGTCCCACAGCTACCTGTTGTCTCTTGCATGACATATTACCTTATCCAAATGGCAGCAAATCTTCATGGCACTATCAACATATATTCTTTGTATAGCTGAGAACCATGAGATGCAGTCGATGTCCCTTGCAAGTGTTGAAGAGTATTTCATGGATGAGAAATGACATCTGCCACCTTAGGATCTCACTGCTTTGCTGTAGGCCTGGGCTGGCTGGGTGTACACTCAGGAGTGCTTACAGTGGTTGCTCACCTCTAAACACATAAGTATTGTGGGTTACCCAGGAGCCAGTACAGCTCCAGTACAGGAGGGATGGTTCAACTGCTCAACACTCTGGCTCAAGGGTCAGGGGCTGGCTGCCACAGCAGTGCACCAAGTTGCTGTGCTGTGGGTTTAGACAAGGACTTAACAGGCTAAATCAAAGGAAAATCTAGACATTCTGTCCTGAGGAGGTATCTACTGCCTGTTGGGACAATGGGTAATTAGGGAGAGATATCTCATATATTTGCTATTTGTACAATCGTAGTACTTGAGATTTTGGAGGTTTCATAGCAATTAAAACCACATTGAAGAAAGCTGTTTTTAAGTAACACTGAAGCAAGCTCACACTGTAGCTGAACAAACTTTGCTAGCAGCCAACAGCAGCTCATTTTTTCACCAGTGGGCATATACTGATTTAAATCTCTAGCTAACTGCTGGTCTTTTAAGTTTGTGGTGTCATCAGGCTTCATTATACCACTCAATGTAGTACATACTGCATGTCGAATTGTTGACTATCTGCAGAATAGCTGAAAAACTTTCAACCAGTTTTCTATTGTGATGAATTTGTTTATACAGTATTGTTTCTTCCTGAAACGTACACAAAAATATCCAAAAAGAAAATATCCATGCCAGACGATTTCCTGCCTGTTCTGGCTAAGCGGGGACAAACTAGAACAGGTCAAGGTCAGACAAGTAAATATCTTGAAGTACGTGGAATTACATATGTCATTACCTACACAGTTTCCATGTCTATATATGTATGTATGTATGCATTATTTTTCCTTTGGTTTAGGAAGTAATTTTTTTCTTCCTCTCTTGGAGACCAAAACATGTAGTCTATCCGGTCGCATTTTCTTGTGCGTGAGAACGTTTTCATTAGGTCTTTCATCCTTCCTTTTCCCCACTCACTTCAGTGGATGATTGTCAGATATTTTTTCACTGGTGCCCACTCTCCCCACTGTGCTGTAAGTTAAGAACAGGTGTTCTGGTAGAGAAATCATTAGATTCATGAGTTCTGAATGTAAAAGTCCATTTATATAGCAAGATGATTTCCATGCCATATGTTAATAATAAGTTTTGGAGTGTTTTTTACTATTGATTTTGGTTTTGGTGAGGGTTTTTTGGTGGTTGTTTTTTTTGTGTTCTTTTTTGAAGGAAATGGGATTAAAAAAAAGGCTGACACTTTTTAAAAAGAAACTGATGGGTTTAGTTGACCAATATTCTTTATGTTATTGATGCTCTGTGGCTCATTTTTTGTTTATTTCAGCTTAGAGGATGGAATTAGCCTAGTCAGCTTTATATTTCTTTGTTGTCTTTTGCTTGCTGAAAATCATGACTTAGCAAGGAAGCATTGTTTCAGCTGCCAGGACATGAAGTAGACTTTAGAAATAAAATCTTTCAGTCTAGAATTTGGGGGGCTTTTTTGGATTTGCCATTAGAACGCTTCTGTCTATATTTCACGTTATGATCCTTTTGGTTTTATAGAACTCGATATAGCATATTTTGATTATTTTTTATATATATATATGTGATAGCTCACTTCACTTAATCAGTAACTAGCATTGTCTTCTATGTCTTTTGTAACAAGTCAGTTTTTATGTCACTGTGATTATTTGACTTTCTGTGTAGACTCAATAACCTTCGTTTGGCCTCCTCTGGGGAGACAGATGATAAATCCTTTTGTCTTCTGACCATACAGTTAACTTGCTTCAAATCTCCCTTTCTGACAATCAGTCAATCATTCTCCAGAGCTCCAGATAATGAATTACTCCAAATAACAGTATCCAGTCACAGTTGTTTAGGATGAAAGGCAAATTATTTTTCCTCACATAAGAAAAAACAGAGTAAGCAGTTATCTCATACCTTTACACAAAAGGATCACAGCCTTTCCCCTGCTTTGTGTTGCTGCATACCCATACGTAGGTGACTGGTGAGTACTTTCATGACCCATCAACTCTGATGCCACATGTAGTCATGGAGCAGAGGAGATATGATGAACAGGGACTGCAGTGGCAGTAGGTGCTGTTAATTGAGTCCTCAGCTCAAAGCAGTTGCAGCTTTCTGCAACCTAAGCCAAGCACTGGGTTTAAAGCTGAAACAAGCTGAGTTGCATGTAGCTTGCAATATGAAAAAGATGTCTTTGACACCTTGGAATCTGCCCTGTAATTTTCAGGATTGGCAGCACAGAGTATGAGCACATGGCAGGCCAACTCTGTGTAATTGTGTGCAGTATCTCATGACATGTCTGTTATACTCCTGATTTTCTGCTTGATTCAGTTCATCTGTGATATTACCTCAAGCTTGCTTGTTTGGAAAAAAAAGCAAACCACAAACTTCTAGTAATTTGCCTATTGAGTTCTAGGATGAAAGATTTTAGTGGTGTATTAAAACTCATGTTACTCCTGTATATATGTCATGGCTATTTGTAAGTCATGCACTATCCTAGGCAAGCCGTTCAATATATTACTATTTATTTCCTGTCTAGTTTTGTAACTTCTAATACATAGGGGAAAGATATATTTTGCACATTCTGTTTGAATTATGTTCTGAGCCTTAATAAGAGATAGCAATCACAAATGGAATAAATTTTATTTTAAACTGTACTTAAAGATATAATGCATTGTTAGGAGTGTGTGGCCATTGTGATGTATTATGTGTATTATGATGTATTATCATATTTCAATGTGTGAAAATATTATTGTTCTACATTGTTGGTTTATAAGAGGGCTCCTAAAGGAAAGCCTTATTCTTTTTAATCCAATTGAATAACATTCCACAAAAAAAAAGGGTGTTGAACTTGTATGGTAGCAAGCAAAGGACTTAGCTGTTTATAAAATTCTGATCTCAAACCCAACATTAGTAAGTTAGCCAGCCTCTAGTCAAACTGTTAACATTAATAATTTGCAAAAGTAAAGAATAGTGTTTAAAATTCCAAAAGCAAGGGAGTAGAAAGTTAAATTTGAAGCCTTAGCTTCAGTCCATTGCAAAGTGCTTAAGATGGTAACACATACATAGTCATTTGTTGTACTGCAAGAGGTATTCTTTTCTTTATAAATAGGTACATAACTGTACTATTGTACGTTCCTTTTATTGACAGAAAAAAGAAATGTTTAAAAATATTGCATTTTATCAATCAGAACCTGAACTCAGAAAAAAGAAAAATGACCCACACCGAAACCTACCTTCCTTTCATTTATTATCACTTTTTGCTGTTTCCCACCTTATCCCTTCCCAAGGTGTTTCTGCTCTGACATTTATCAAGTGTATTCCAGCATTTCATAAGAGAATCTTTTATTGAGAATCTTTAAACTCTGTGAACTCTTTCAAGAAAGCTCATAGCTTAATAGGTTTTTTAACCAGCCTCCAGAGTTTCCACTGCCACAGAGTCTATGGGTTGATACCTTGTCTTTGGAACTAAAGTTCCAAGGTAATCTACCAAGGACTTCAAATGTGTGATATGTAATTAATGTATAAAACTAAACTAATTTTTATTCAATGTAATGAAAGCTTGCTCAAGCTTAGTTAAAACACCTGTTAATATTTTCTACACTAATTTCCTAGCATTGATATGAAATGAAGGCTTCAGTTATGCCAAGAAATAATTACCAATCTTGTAGCAAATTATCTTAGCATTGAGCCATGGGTCATTTTGAACTTGCCACTTTGTGAATTACATTACAGTGTGGTGATTTTTCTTTCCAAAGCATACTATTGAGGTTGTTCCTTAAGCCTTATCTCTCATTCCAGACTTTTATGTTGGGATTGATTCTCTCTTAATCCTGAGTTGCTTCCAGCACATTGGTCTGACATCTTGAAGACTTTAAAGTTATCACTGAAGTCATGTTTATCTTAGCATGACTAGGTCTCTGCTTTCTAGGTAGCATCCATCAATTCCAAATAGCAACACCCTAGATTTATCTATGCATTTTAAGTATTTTCTCCATTTTCTTCAATACTTCTGCATCTCATCTGATACTCCAATGGTATATAACTGGGTATTAATTTCTTGCTTCTCTCACCTCCTAAGGCCACCAACTACTATACTAAGATGTTCTGGGAAAAGCAGGATACTGTTTTTTGAACACCTCCAGGGATGGTGACTCCACCACCTCCCTGGGCAGCCTGTTCTGGTGCCTGACCATTAACAAACTTCTTCCTAATGTCTAATCTGGTGCAACTTGAGGCCATTACCTCTTGTTCTTCATTAGTTACTTGGGAGAAGAGACCAACACCAGCCCCACTACAACCTCCTTTTAGGTAGTTGTGGAGAGCCATGAGGTCTCCTCTCAGCCCCCTCTTCTCCAAGCTACACAATCCCAGTTCCCTCAGGCACTCCTCATAAGACATATTCTGCAGACCTCTCACCAGCTTTGTTGCCCTTCTCTGCACCTGCTTCAGCACCTCAATGTCCCTTTTATCCTGTGGTGCCCCAAACTGGACACCGTACTCAAGGTGTAGTCTCATGAGTGACAAGTACAGGGGCATGATCATCTCCCTACTCCTGCTGGTTGCGCCATTTCTGATACAGGCCAGGATGCTGTTGGCCTTCTTGGCCACCTGGGCACACTGCTGGCTCATGTTCAGCTGGCTGTCCACCAACACCCCCAGGTCCTTTTCCGCCAGGCAGCTCTCCAGCCACTCTTCCCCAGGCCTGTAGCTCTTCAAGGGGTTGTTGTGACCCAAGTGCAGGACCCGGCACTTGGCCTTCTTAAACCTCATACAATTGACCTCAGCCCATTGATCCAGCTGGTCCAGATCTCTTTGCAGAGCCTTCCTATCCTCAAGCAGATCAACACTCCTGCTTAATTTCATGTCATCTGCAAGTTTACTGAGGGAGCAGAGCACTCAATCCCCTCATCCAGGTCATGAGTGGAGATATTAAACAAGACCGCCCTGGAACTGAGTCCTGGGGGACCTTGCTTGCAACTGACCGCCAACTGGATTTAACTCCATTCACCACAACTCTCTGGGCTTGGCCATCTGGCCATTGTTAACCCAGCAAAGAGTCCACCTGTCTACGCCAAGAGCTGACAGCTTGTTCAGCAGGATGCTGGTGTCAAATGCCTTACTGAAGTCCAGGTAGACAACATCAACCACCTTGCCCTCATCCACTAAGCCTGTCACCTGGTCATAGAAAGAGATCAAGTTGGTCAAACAGGACCTGCCCTTCATGAACCCATGCTGGCTGGGCCTGATCCCCTGGTTATTCCTGCACTTGCTGTGTGATCACATCCAAGATGAACCTCTCCATTATCTTCCCTGTAGTTTCCTGGATCCTCCTTCCTGCCCTTCTTGTAGATGGGCATCACATCAGCAAGTTTCCGGTTATCTGGGACCTCCCCCATTAACCAGGATCACTGATAAATAATGGAGAACTGCTTGGCAAGTGCCTCCGCCAGCTCCCTCAGCTCTCAGGTGGATCTCACCTGGCCCCATAGACTTGTGTGTATCCAGCTGGCATAGCAGGTCATTAACTGACACTTCCTGGACAATGACAGGATTATTTTGGTCTCCATCATTGTCTTCAAGCTCAGGGGACAGAGTACCCTGAGGATAACTGGTATTAAAGACCAAGGCAAAGGCAACATTAAGTACCTCAGCTTTTTCCTCATCCTCAGTGACAATGTTCCCCCTCTCATCCAATAGAGGATGGAGAGTCTGATTCTTTTTTTGTTATTGATAGAATTGTAAAATTGCTATTTATTATCTCTTGCCACAGCAGCCAGACTGATTTCTAGTTGAGCTTTTGCCTCTAATGTTCTTCCTACATGATCTAACTAAATCCTTGTATTCTTCTTGAGTAGTCTGCCCCTTCTTCCAGAGGTGGTAGACTCTCCTCTTTCTCCTAAGTCCCAGCAAAAGCTCCCTGTTCAGCCAGGCCAGCCTTTTTCCCAGCAAGTTCGTCTTGCGGCACACAGGGACAGCCTGCTTCTATGCCTTTAAGACTGACTTCTTGAACAAGGTCCAACCTTCCTGTGCCCCTTTGCCTTTTAGGACTGTCTCCCAAGGGACTTGCTCAATCGGTGTACTGAACAGGCCAAAGTCCACCCTTCGGAAGTCCATGGTCCTGGTTTTGCTGCCCCTCCTCCTGACTTTACCTAGAATTGAAAACTCTATCATTTTGTGGTTGCTAAGCCCAAGATGGCCACTGACCTCCACATCTCCCACTAGTCCTCCTCTGTTACTAAGGAGCAGGTCTAGGAAGGGAGCACCCCTGGTGGGCTCGTTTACCAGCTGTGTCAGGAAATTGTCTTCCACACGCTCCAGGAACTTCCTGGACTGTTTCCTCTCTGCTGTGTTATATTTCCAGTAGATTTCCAGTAGGTTGAAGTCCCCGATAAGAACAAGGGCCGGCGATTTTGAGGCTTCAGCCAACTGTCCAAAGAACTCTTCATCAACCTCTTCATCCTGGTTGGGTGGTCTATAACAGACTTCCAACAGGATATCTGCCTTATTGGCGTGCCTCCTCATCTTTACCCATGAACATTCAACTGCTCCATCCCATTTGTGGAGTTCTACGCAGTCAAAACACTCTCTAACATAGAGAGCAACCCCACCACCTTTTCTGCCTTGTCTATTCCATTTGAAGAGCCTATAGCCATTCATTGCAGCACTCCAGTCATGACATTTGTCCCACCATGTTTCCGTGATGACAACTACATCATAGCTCCCATGCCACACAATGGCTTCCAGCTCCTCCTGCTTATTGCCCATGCTACGTGCATTAGTGTAGATGCACTTGAGCCAGTCTGATTTCACTCCCAACAGTGTCCTGCCACCCTTAGGCTCAACCCTAGCAAGCCCAGTTTTATCCCCTTTCCCCTTTGAACCTAGTTTAAAGACCTAACAGTAAGCCCAACCAGCTCATACACAAAGATCCTTCTCCCTCTCTGGGACAGATGAACTCCATCCCTTGCCAGCAGACCCTGCGCAGTGTAAAGCTCCCTGTGATCAAAGTACACAAAATTCTGTCCGTGGCACCAGCCTCTAAGCCACACATTGAACAATTGGGTTTTCCTTCTTTGTCTCCGGATTATTCCCTGATAGTAGAGGGATTGAACAGAAAACAACCTGCGCACCCAAGCTGATGAGTGATCTCCCCAGTGCCCTGAAGTCTTTTTTTATTGCATTCAAGCTCCTCATCTCAGTTTCATCACTACCAGCCTGAATAACCCATAGCGGATAATAGTCGGATGGCCGTACCAGACTAGAGAGTTCACAAGTAACATCCCTGACCCAGGCCCCAGGGAGGCAGAAGTCTTCCCTGTGCTGCAGGTCTGGCTGCCATATGGGGGAATGGTTTGTGTTGGAAGGGACCTCAAAGATCATCTAGTTCCAATCCCCCTGCCATGGCAGGGACACCTCCCAATGGACCAGGTTGCTCCTGGCCCCATACAACCTGGGCTTGAACACCTCCCGGGATTGAGCATCCACCAACCTTCCTAGGCAACCTGTTCCAATGACTCGCCACCCGCAGGGTAAGGAATTTTCTCCTAATTTCCAATCTAAATCTGCTCTCTTCCAATTTGAACACATTACCCTCCTGTCCTATCACTAGAGGTTTTTGTGAAAAGTCCCTCCCCAGCCTTCTTGTAGGCCCCCTTCAGATACTTGGAAGGCCACAATAAGGTCTCCCCTGAGCCTTCTCTTCTTCAGGCTGAACAAGCCAAATTCTCTCAGCTTGTCATTGTAGGAGAGGTGTTCCAGTCCTCTAATCATCTTTGTAGCCTTCCTCTGGACCCGCTCCAGCAGGTCCATGTGCTTCTTGTGCTGGAGGCTCCTAAACTACATCTCACCATGAAATCTCGTAAAGAAGATGCTAAGCATCTTGTAAAGAAATCCTTTCTTAACTTTCCAAAAAGTGTAATGTAGGTCTCTTAATTTGCATGTGCTGCACTATACATTAGAGAGGCACATGTATCTTGAAATTCAGTACCACCCTCATAGAGTAGCTTAGAGCTAGTAAGAGTGTGGTAAAAAAAGGACTTTGTAAAACTTAACTGGACATGCTCAGAAGTTGATTTGATACATAGTTACATATAAGCCCATCTAGAGGGAAGAGGAATTGCATGGGGTTATTTGGTTTGGGGTTGCTTTTTCTGTACAGAAGAAAAAGAAGATGGCAAAGCCTGCAGCAAATCACAGTAATTTTCCCTTGCATGAGTACAGATACTCCTTTCCCCAGAGCTCTGTTTTTAACTAGCCACTAGAGTTTGCTGTAGCAGTGGCACAAACCTCACAAATCTGTTATGAATAGAGAGTGCTGTGTACCATCTCTGCCTTTGAATGAGAAACAGTTTAGGGTAAAATGTGGATCAGTCAAATGGAATCACTTCATGCCAAGTTTCAGTTCAGTGTGAATGTTTATGGCCTCTGAAAATTCTGTTGTAACATAAAGGCTGCCAGATTCTTAAGTTCACTTGTGTTATTGGGCTCCTAGTATAATACAAATGTTTTCTTTCTTCATATGATTTATGGGCCTGTCTCTGCATCTTTTATTTTTCTGGGATCTTGAGTAGTGGAACAGAGTCTTAAGCATGCCAAACCTCTAACTGACAGTTATCTTACTGGTACTAGAAGAAGGGAGATTTGTTGGTCAGAGTACCCAGCTGACCAAAGAAAATAGCTTACAGTTGGCATTGACAAAGACAAGTGCAGCAAAAATATCACAAGTCCAAATATGCAAACCACATACAGTTGAAGCCAAACCTGGGACATGTAAATGGTACAGCAGTTTGGACCAGCACTTTTTCCAAGAAGATAAAAGATTTTATATAAGGTGGAGTTAATTTAATTTTCATCCTCTGTGAAAATAAGCAGATCTTGGAAAACTAAGGTTTTTTTTTTTTTTTTTTTTTTTTTTTAAAGTGAAGTCATTGACAAAATGAAGCACTTATTACTAAAGCAAAGTGTGCCAGGATTCCTTAAACAGTGTCATTACTAAGGTAGGGATGATTACCCTGCGAATACAACCAGGACATAAATATGTCAAAGACATTAGGTAAGTTAGGAATTTGTAATGCTGTAACTTAATGTGTGTGCCAGGATACTGGAAGCAGTCTGCTGTTTGTGTTCTTAACTTATAAACTGTGAAATGCAATTTTGCTTTAACACTTGCAGTCCTGAGGAAGAACTATTTTTTTTAAAACATGCGCTCTGTATCCAAGATACGTTTCATTACTTGTTAATACAGAGCAATTTCACACTGTGGTCAATGGATATATTATTTTTTTTGTCCAAGTGGACATTTTGAGCTTTTATTCTTGAAGAAAGCACTTTTAGATGTTGTACAACTTCTCTCTCATATTTTCATGCCAGCTTAAACCTAGCTTGACCTGGCACCATTTCAGGACACATTTTTATTCTCTTGAGTTCTCACTGCTGGAGTTGTTCAAGACTGAGGTTGCCAATTTAGTGTCTGTTCACTAATCACTTTGAGCCAAGTCTGACCCAGATGGTAGTTTTCTTTCCCCCCAGAAGTAAAAATAAATTTTTTGTGGAATAAGAGCTGTGTCAGGTCTGTAATGATGTCTGATAGTGTCATCAGAGCCTTTGGAAGCTTGTATCCGCTACCCATAGATCTGAACACAGAGCAGTTTGTAAAACCACGTGTTGTGCTTTTAGATGTCACAATACAAAAAGTTTGAAACCACTGTGCTTTGAGTATCAGGTGTGAGCAGAGTGGAATATAGTTGGCACTTAAAACATGTCAGAAATGTAGCTTCCATTCTTCACGAGGTGTGTACCAAAACAAAGTATCTATTTTCCCACCAAATATTGTAGTATTTGAATGAAAGTAATAATTTTGGAAAGTTGTTTTACATTTAAAACTTTTATTTAAGGGAGAATCAATGTTGCCATAAAAAAAGCCAAAACACAGGTTCATTCTGAATCTAATTATGTGCCTCTTTTAGCTTCTGGTATATTAAAGTGACATCATAACAGCATCTTTAATTTTATTTCAGCCCTTGAATGTTATTTAGAAAAAAGTTGATCATAACATGCTACTGACAAAAAAAAAAAATCAATTTCAGGCTTTTAGTTGTGAATTTTTCACAGATGTTCTTGGTTACCTACTTAGGTGAGTGCAAGGCAGCAATTTGTAACATGCCTGAGTGGAATGGAGAAATATGACTGTGTAACATGATCTGCTATCCCTGACCAGCTTGACAGTGTTTTTCTGTTGTTCTAAGGGGACTGCTTCAGTGAGGAATGAGTGCTTTCTGGTAACTTTCAAGCTTCTGCTTCCCCCGCATCTTGTCCATTTTTCCACTGTTTGTGCAGAGATTGTTGTGGGAAAGCACAGAGCAATTTAAGGTCCAAAATTTGGGGAGAGAATAAGCAATGCAAGCCGAACTGACTGCAGGTGTGTCAATCCTGAGATCAATAGCAAAAGTCTTGTCCCTCTAAATCAATTCCCAAATCAAGCTCTTAGAGCTTTCTCTTAGTGATGGACTTCTATAACCCAAGTCAGTGACTGGTGGTGGACTTTTCTGGTGCCTTCTGAGAAATATATTTTCAAAGTGTTGCTGTCATAGCTACTGAGAAAGCCCAAGCGCCCTGTCAATGCTGAACCTGACACCCGTGCCAGTAGCTGTCTCAGCTTCCTAGGCTTCTAGAATTACTCTGACTGCTACTAAGACTTCAGATTAATCTTGTGGCTGATTTAGTATACTTCCCTGTCTTTTAATGTTGTTTCTCTGAGGTCTGTTTGCTGCTCACTACCTGTTTTTTTGCCTGATATGCTGATACAGCATATAGAGGTATTTCCTTTATACAGACATATAAATAGGGAGTGCTGCTTTTTTTCTTGGCTCAACTCCTTCCCCTGACTGAAAAGAGAAGTCAACAAGTCAGAATACTAATAATTCTCTACAGAGAAAAATATTCATCAAACAACATTGTTTTATATAAGCCTAATATAAACCAAAAGGAAATAATACAGCATCCTGCATATCACTAGCAGTTACTATATGTCTAAATCACTCCTACTTATTTGCATCATATCTGTTCTTTCTTTTAAATATTTCACTTAAATAATATAAATAAAGTTTAAATATATGTTCAAATGTGTAAGTATGTTTAATTTAAATATGTATTGTCATGTAACTACTTCATTTACATTATGGGATAAATCTCTGTTTTGAAACTTTAATGTGGTTTACAATCATGCTTACCAGGCTATTTTGCTATTAGAGTAGATCTATGCCATTACAACATTAATGTGCATTTTAAATATTGGAGTTTTATGAAATTCTGTAGCTATGGAGTAAACAGGTAGTTGGGATTCAGTAAAGGTGAGAGCTTGAGCTCTCAGTCCTCTGTAGCCTAGTGTACAAGTCTCAAAGGCCAAGTGTAGCAAAAGACACATGGCAAGTGATGGTCAGGAATTCCCTTGCTAGGCCCTGGTACCTATTTGGATATGTCAGGATCACATTTTCTATCCACAGTGCAGTAACACAGCTACTCCTGCTTTTTGTAATCCCCTGGGCAGAGTTAGATGATTGGTAGATCACAGCAGAATTTGCAACATGATTTCACAGAAAAGACCAGTGAAAAGTATCTGGAGGTCTGATCAAGTCTCACAGTTGGGGATCGAGACTTTGCAGACCTGGTGTCTTGACTAGTTAAAAATGTTTATGCCTTTTTATTCATTCCAACTTAGCCTTTTTGGGGAGAGCAAAAGTCTGGTACCAAATAGTAGCAAGGCTGCTATTCCCACTAGAGTGAGAAATGTCTGAGTCTTTGTCACTCTATTGCAACTTTGGTGAAGCTTCCTGAGTCTAGCAAAGAAGACACTAGAGGTGTCCTCAAAGTCTGGCTGAGAGAATCTGGAGATCTGTTTTCATTTTAATGGCAAATTTCTAAGGTGCAGTGTGCTAGGGAGTAAATCTTTTTGTTTCACCTGCCTGATCCAATTTTGCCACGTTTCTAGAAGTGGAAAAAAGAGACTAAAAATAAGATTGCTCATTTTCACATTAGGCAGGATAGAGGACAGGGAAGGAGGTGCTAAATTATGTGGAGTTCTTTTTCTGAGAAATGCCTAGAGAATGGGAGAACTAGATCATGCTGTGTGCTACATCAAACCAGTATTGATGCACTCCTGGGTTTGCTCCCTAATATGGTACATCAACAACACGCACATGACTGCTGCAAACAGCTATACTATTACTGTGTATGTATGTTAATCCATGCTTGTGCTTTCTCGTGAATTCTTTAAGGCAGTGCCCATTTTCTTTCATGTTTTCTTTTATCCATAACATCTACATTAAAGCTGGACAAAATGAAAACTAAAATTCTTAGAGCAAGATAGAAAGTTCCCTTTGAGTTTAGTCATGCAACAAGCCTGCTTCATTAAGGAATATGGAGGAGGAATATGAACATACCACTGTAGCATGGAAAAAGACCACAATAAATGCAATAACTTGTTCATTAGTTTCTACTGTGCATGAAACTCTCTTTCTTGCCAATTCTTTTTCCATTGTCTAACTTTATTAACAAAGCACAGAATGTTAAAGGGACTGGAGTACATATCCTGGGTGCAGTCTGCAGCATCCTCATCATCATTTCATCATCATTTTGTTCTGTGTATGAGCCCTGCTGTAAAATGCAGCACCACTGACATAAATTGAGCAGCCACATTGTGTGCTGCCAGCAAAGAATGGGGAACACAATTAATATCTGTGAACACTCATATAGCACTTCTCTCATTGACTCTTTTACTCATGTGAAGAGAGGAATCAGTGCAGCGTCTGTAATACATTGTTCATCCTACATGGATCATGTAGCTATTACCCTGAATATACAATACACTCAGTTCCTGTTTGCTCGGAATAAAGATAGCAAAAACAGCAGCCAACCTTCCCAGGGACAATTCTGCTGTCAGTGCTCTGGCTAAAACAGCAGTGGCTCAGCAGGTTTTTTTCCCTCATCAGTGGCCACTCTGTTTCCCATGCATGCCCGGTCTTGATTTCTAGTGTGAGACTGCATCTGTATCCACATGGCAGAATTTAAGTGGCAATAATTCCCAGTGTTGCTTCTGCTGATTTAGCAAAAAAGATCTTATGTCAGGTAGTTCCCAGCATTTCTGCCACTTTTTGTTATATCACTTTGCCCACCATGAATGTAAACACTTCAAAGTCCTTTTATTCTGGGACAGACACTTAGATACCACAGCTTCAAGGCAGCTTCGCTGTTGTCTTCTGCATGCTATTTATTTTGTTCTCTCATCTATGTACCTGCCTGCTTATGTTGCACAGACAGTAGGAATCATTTCGTGGGTTTTGCCTCCTGAATGTGTTTATTCTTGTTCCTTTTTAAGATGCAAAGCAATAGTCAAACACACTGCATTACTTCTGCTAACTTCTTTATGTGATATATAGCCCCATGGAATTCAGTGGGAATCAAGTCATTGAATTCAACAGGCAGCCTTTCTATGGGACCTGATAACTCCTTGTAACTTTTATATAGCCCAGGAAGAAGTGTTTCTTCTAAAAATATTATATCTGTAGGAAAAAAAGGTCTTATTCCTATTTCTTTTTAATGCACTATAAAAATATGGAAATTGGCATACTAGACGAGCTCATTGTATTAAAACTGCACAAATAAGAAAAATTATCTTTTGCTCTGAACCTAAACCTCATGAGAATGATGATATATCAGTGGCATATATCAAATACTCATTGAGTTGTTCACAAGAAGGTTGTATGTACAGAATAACTTTCCACTAAGGCATACTGATTGTTAATGTTATGTTTAGTAATATTGTATATTGCACAAAGAAGGTAGATTATCTCAGCCCAGAAATAGTCAGGCAAACAAAGCAGAGACCAGAGAAAATGTTCTGACGTGTAAGCAATGTGACTCTTGTGACAGTTCTAACAGTCTTATATTTATACTTTGGTTAACTAAAATTTCCTGGTGATTTGGACACTGGTTCCCAGTATCTTTTAATATATATTCAGATTAACATCTTGCAATGCCCAAAAGTATGCTGAGCAATCCAAATAAATAGCACAAAATTACTGCCCTAGAATGCTCATTATCTAAGCCGCTGATCTTACAGACACCCAACCACTTACATAGATTTGCTCGTGTGGATGGCTTCACTGATTTCATTGGAACGTCTTGGCTAGATAAAATGATACGCTACCTAATTGTTTAAAAGTTCAGGACCTAAGACTGAACATGGTATTACTTAGTGGATAGATGGGGAAAAAACGTGCTGGGAATAGCAACAATATGGCTGTTATATATAATCTTGTTAATTTTATTATTA
>VYZX01015293.1:0-17189 GCA_013401335.1 Brachypteracias leptosomus
ACAGGCCAGCAAGATGAGGTGGTAGAGTTGTTCCTTATGTGAAAGAGCAACTAGAATGCATTAAGTACTGTCCAGGGACAGATGAGGAGAGAGTTGAGAGTTTGTGGGCATGGATTAAGGGGCAGGCTGGCATGTGTGATACTGTTGTGGGTGTCTATTACAGGCCACCAGATCAGGACGAGGAAGTTGTTGAGGCCTTCTACAGACAGCTGATAGCAGCCTCACAATTACAGGCCCTGGTTTTCATGGGGGATTTTAACTACCTGATATTTGCTGGAAGGCCTACTCAGCCAGCCATCCACAGTCCAGAAAGTTCCTCCAGTGCATTGATGATAAGTTCCTGATGCAAATGGTGGATAAACCAACAAGGAGAGGAGCACTGCTGGATATTATTCTCACTAATAAGGATCGTCTGGTTGAAGTGGTGCAGGTTGAGGGCAGTCTTGATTGCAGTGACCATGAGATGGTGGAGTTCAGGATGTCATGTGGCAGGAACAGAATATCAAGCAGACTCCAGAACCTGGACTTCAGTAGGGCCAACTTTGGCCTTTTCAAGCAATTGCTAGGGGAAATCCCATGGGACAGGGTACTAGAAGGTAAAGGGGCCCAAGATAGTTGGTTAGAATTCAAGGACCACTTCTTCCAAGCCCAAGATCAGAGCATCTCAACAAGAAAGGGAGCCAGGAGACCTGCATGGTTAAACAGAGAACTGCTGGGCAAATTCAAGTGGAAGAAGAGAGTCTACAGATCATGGAAGGAGGAGCTGGCCACTTGGGAGGAATATAAGACTGTTGTCAGAGGATGTAGGGCCGCAACTAGGAAAGCCAAGGCCTCCTTGGAATTAAACCTTGCAAGAGAGGTCAAGGACAACAGAAAGGACTTCTTCAAATACACTGCAGATAAAACTAACNCCAGTACTATTCAATATATTGATTAAAGACTTGGATGAGGGAATAGAGTGCACTGTCAGCAAGTTTGCTGACGACACAAAGCTGGGAGGAGTGGCTGACACACCAGAAGGCTGTGCTGCCATTCAGCGAGACCTAGACAGGCTGGAGAGTTGGGTGTGAAGAAATTTAATGAAATATAACAAGGCCAAGTGTAGAGTCTTGCATCTGGGCAAGAAAACCCCTATGTACCAGTATAGGTTGGGGACTGACCTGTTGAAGAGCAGCACAGGGGAAAGGGACCTGGGGGTCCTGGTGGCCAGCAGGATGACCATGAGCCAGCAATGCACTCCTGTGGCCAAGAAGGCAAATGGAATCCTGGGATGTATTAGGAGGGGTGTGGTTAATAGGTCGTGAGAGGTTCTCCTCCCCCTCTACTCTGCCCTGGTGAGACCATATCTGGAATATTGTGTCCAGTTCTGGGCCCCTCAGTTCAAGAAGGATGTGAAACTGCTTGAGAGGGTCCAGTGCAGAGCCACAAAGATGATTAAGGGAGTGGAGCATCTCCTTTATGAGGACAGGCAGAGGGAGCTGGGTCTCTTTAGCTTTGAGAAGAGGAGACTGAGGGATGATCTCATTAATGTTTATAAATATGTAAAGGGTGAATGTCAGGAGGATGGAGCCAGGCTTTTCTCAAGGACATCCAATGATAGGACAAGGTGCAACAGGTGCAAGCTGGAACATAGGAGGTTCCACCTAAATATAAGAAGAAACTTCTTCACAGTGAGGGTGACAGAGCACTGGAACAGGCTGCCCAGAGAGGTTGTGGGGTCTCCTTCTCTGGAAACATTCAAAACCCATCTGGACACATTCCTGTGTGACCTGATCTAGATGATCCTGCTCCAGCAGGGATTGGACTAGATGATCTTTCAAGATCCCTTCCAATCCCTAACATTCTGTGATTCTGTGTAATGTAAAGAAACTCCATAATTTTAAGCCTTCCTTTACCCTTTCTCCTTTTATTTATTATCAGAGAGCACTGGGAGTAGCTCAAATGCAAGTATACCAGTGTAACTGTGGAGGAAATCAAGCTCTTCAAGGAAAAAAAATCTTGCCTGGGTCTACATGCAATAATAGTGTCCTAAAGTTTAAAACCACTGAGCCCTTAGTGGCTGCCACTACAGACACTGAGCAGTGGGATTTCTATAAAGAATAATGTGAATTAAACCTATTAACATTACATAGGACTCTGACTGTACTAGCAATGTAGGGATGAAGGATGCTCACCTTCCATCTTTGACTAAGAGAATGTCACCCTTTCTTTTGTATTTCTTGTCACCTTTTTCCTTTCTCATTTTTCTTTCAGTGGCATTTAGGAATGGATAAAAAGGTATTCTATTAAAATCTTTTCTATAAACTTTTGATGTTTTTGAAGTGTGTTGTGCCCTTTAATGAAAGAATGTGTGTCACAGGATGCTAAGTTTCCAGTCTTGCTACCTCAGTGATTTATACTTGCTTAGAGACACTATGTGGGCTTAGAAGAATGGGGCTATGTGAAACAGATGGCACATGTTATTGGAAAAACCTCTTTCTCTTAAGTCCTCCTCTACAAAATTTAAAAAAAAAAGAGCTTACTGGATTAAAATAATTTTCTAAGTGCCAAAAAAGGGGGGGGAATAGTGATAAGATAGAGAGTGTGGAACATGTCTTTACAAAGACATTTACATGTCTCAATATGATAAGGAGATGGCTTTGTAAATAGAAAGGCCAACGGTGGTTTAAAGGCCTAAAAGGAAGAGCAATTAGAAGTTGAAGAAAAAGGGGAGCTTATTTGAAGCTGGATCGAACTGGTTGCAAACTTTTGAACTTTAATAGACTAATACATATTAACTTCTCCACTGCTGAGGCATAAAGTGAGCTTTTAATGAGCATGCAGCGCATGATGTGAAGCGGGGCACATGTTAAGGGGTGGTTCGACTAGGATAGGGTTAATTTTCACCAAGGGTTGCTATTCAATGCCATATTGACGTCATGTCCGGTACATGAGGTGGGAACAGAGCAGTTGCGACTTTGTCTCACCCGGGTTGCCTCGCTCTATATCTGTAGCTGTATCCTCGCGGTCTGTAACTTTATATCTTGTTTTGTACATTGTTATTATTGTTGTTGTTGTGACTGTTGCTTTTGCATCGCTGTATTACATTCTCCTTATCTCAACCCGCAGGGTTTGTGTTTTGCTCCCTCTCCCGTTCCCTCCGAGGGTGGGGGGCAGCGGCCACGTGGTGTCTGGTCCCGGCAGGGTTTAAACCACCACAGCGGGTCAGGAAATCTGTACTCTCCTAGTACCTCAGCCAGTGGGGAAAAGAGAAGTGGAATATGCGGTCAGCAAATAAGAATAAGAGGGGGCTGTGTCCCCCAATAACTTTGAGAGACCCAACTGGGATATGCCCAGTGGACCCTCTCTTTATTCAAATAAAGTTAATTTTTACAGGACTCCTCTGTCTCCTTTGTGGACACTGACCTCTGGCAACAGGATTTTCCACACACTAGTTAAGTGGGGTTTTTTCTGCACAAATTCTGTAGACGGATGGACTGGGATCTTCTGTATGTAGAGTTTCTGTCACAATAAAAAAGAATAGAGTGTCATACCAGGAGCTAGTTGGGGTGCATAATTTTTATTTTTGAAATGGTAGATAGCCTTTTTACATTAAAATATAAAGTTTAATTATAGAAGTTTTAACTTTTTGACAGACTTAGCAGAAGGCTGTTCTCTCTAGTATTTGACCTCTCTCTTTTGCCTTTTCCCTCCTTTTTTGCCTTCTAAAAAATGGGAAAACTATCATCTTCTATATGTTGCTATAGTGTTGGCATGACAGTGCTTCTGTATAGATATAATATGTAAAGGCCGTGTCTCAGGGGGGTATTCCAAACATCAATTCCTGCTTGGAAAGCATTTTAAATATCTCTATAGATAGAGATGTGTGTGGTGGTTTAGACCCTGTGGGTCTGTCATGTCAGGCCATTGGATCCACACAGTCCAATAAATCCGATCATCCCTTTCCTCCACCTGACTGGAGACGGGGTTCCTCTAATCCTGATCAGAATCACTTGCTGTAAAAAATACTTAGAGGTCCCCTCAAGAGGATGAGACATAAGATCAGACATTCTATTCTGTCTGGGGGATTTCCGATAGGAAACTGGAGCAACATTTTTCTAGGAAGACTCCCCTTTCATGATCATTTTCCCTTGCAACTCATGTACTCGTGCAGCTAGGATTGAGGTGGGTTTTCCATCCCGCCTCCTCATGTGTTCTCCATGTCATGGAGGTAGAACCACAGGGTACCCCAGGGTGTGTACCTTCCATGTTCTTTCTCTTGGGTGGGGAAGCATATACTTCTAATAGCTGAGACCCGGGCCCGTACAGGTGGAGTAAGACATGTCCTCTTTGAATTGCTGGAACTCTCGAGACATTTCTCTCACAGCTGAAATGCAGGCATGTGGAGAGGAAGGGATACTTCCTTCGTATTGCCGGAGTTGGCCAGCCACTTCATCCACTGTTTGTCCCTGGCCATGTCTTCAAGACACTACTGCCAAAGAATTGACATATGATGATGGAAGGAACTTCCACCACATGGGTGGTGTGCAGTGGGCCTGAGCTGGATCCATGGGTGATTGCTCATCCTTCCGATCACCGTAATTCATACCCAGCATAGCTGGATGCAATCAGGATTGCAACCCTCAGGTACTGAATACCTCTCTCCATGTTGGTCCACTTGCTTATCTGACAGATGACATCCTCCTTGAAGGGGTACCTTTTCCTTACGCCTGACAGGAGTTGCCTCCAAAGGCTGACAGCTTGAGCCTGTTTTGCAAGCGCCTTGTCAATGCCTGCTTCCCTAGACAAGGATCCCAGCTGTTTGTCCTCTTTCCCCTCTAATTCCAAAACACCAGCTCCACCATCCCAGCACCTAAGCAGCCAGGTGTTAATCTGCTCTCCTGGAAGATGGCTGAAATCCTTCCGCATATCTCACAGCTCACTCAGGGATAGGGATCAGGTGATCACCTCTGGCTCTTCTGCTTGTTCTCATGATGGCCGTGGTTCATCTTCATCTCTCACTATGCAAACTGATTTTTTGGTATATTTCTTTTTCTGTATGGGGGCGACTGATACTGGCACAGGTTGGTTCTCTGGCTCAGCTGTAGTACCAGTTGGTCTGGTTTTTGGTTCAGAGACCTTTTCTTCCCCCTGAGGGAACAGTGTTGAGGAGGACACAGTAGGCATGTGCAAGTCACCAACACATTGCAGTGATTTGTGTCTCCCAGGATTTGCCAGGTTGACAACACACCTTTTTAAAATGCTTTACTACTTTATCAGGACTCTGCACTTGTTCAGAAGTGAAGTTCCAAAACACTGGGAGTGTTTGCTGGCCTAGGCACTTGCCCATATTTTCCCACATACCCTGCCACTCATAAATATCCAGCCTTTGGTCAGGTCTCCAGGTGATATTATTGGATAAGAACTGTATAACTTCAAACAAGACTTGGCAGACATTCACAAAACACATCACTGAGAGAAAGCTGGCCTGGATATTCCAAGGATAGCCAGAATTCTCAAAAGCAGAGAAAGTCTCCTTCCCTGTCTCACTCATAGATTGAGTGAGTGCACTAACAAACACCCAGGCTGCATACAGGTACCAGTTCACCCTCACAAGCAGTGACACAATCATATCATAAAGTCGTCAGTGTCCAATACAACAAAACAAGACTCTTGACGCATTTCCCACAGATGATAAATGCCATCACTGGGAACACATAGAGGGCATAAGGATTAATACAGGACCACCATGCAAACAAGTCTCCTTTGTGCTTGTATAAGGAGGTTAAGAAACAACAGGAGTCTTGCCTTTAGGATTTTTAATTAAAGTGGCAACTTTCCTGATTGCAACAGTGGATTTTCATAAATTTTATTTTCATAAATTTAAATCCCATGCTTCCATGGGCTACAAATGGAGTTGTTTGAAATGTTCCTAACAAGAAGAGACTACTTCCACTATCAGAAAGGTGAAGGAAGTTTCAGGAGCTCTGATCTCCCATTGACACACCCAATTATCTGTGACTGACAGACCATTGCAGGCTGTGGGTGCAGACTTGTCTCCCTCCCTTCAGGGGTAGGGTCTCACCCAAAGCACCTTGGAGCCCTTAGGAAATTTCCAACAGGCTTTCTTCAGATCCGCCAACCTGGACTGTTCCTCAGAAAAATAGAAACAAAGAAATCAGTGACACATCCAGCAGAGAAGGCAAAGGGCTGGTCCTTTTAAAACATACCTATCCGGTGCATAACACAGCCCCTAGCACCCCAAAACATCAGAACAAAACATCCTGCAAAACACTATGTAGCAAATTCAGGGGTGAAAATGCAATGGGACAGAGAAAGAACATCAGATTGGATTCATAGCTTTTCTGATAACCCAACCAAAACTCTCCCAGCCACAAGGCTGGAAGTTTTCTCTCCCTCTCCATTTGCCCTTCTCCCAGCTACTACATTCTGCATCTGCATTTGTGATGTCAGATTTCCAGATAGCTGGTGTATATGGATCTGTCATGGCTATTCCTACATGGACAGGTAGCCCCTGCATTGGCTGCCCAACATAGAGATGACCGGTTACAAGTGCAAAGAAAAAAGAGATGTTGGGCAGCGTCACAAGGGAGAATCTCAAGCTGTGGGGACTGCGCTGTGTTTGCAGCTTGTTAAGTGGGCTTTCCAGCACTTCGATAAATACAGAGGTATTGGCGGCTGCAGTGTCTGAGAGCCAGGAGGTATGAGGAGGATGTGCCCTGAGCCACAGCAGGGCCTGGAAGCTGCTTGAGGCTGCCCTGTCAAGCCGATGTTAAGGCAGGGTGTCCAGACGAGGGACCAGAAGCCCGAGTTGGGCCGACCATGAGGGTAGGGGTAAGTGGGTGGTGGCCACGGGCAGCACCTGACCAGGAATGGAGAGGTATGTGCCCTCCCAGGGGGCTGTTCATGCTCTGTGCTTTCTCTCCGCCTCCTCTCCATTGGTTTCCCATAGGTGGCAGAAAGAACATACTGATATTGGAAGCACACATCCTCCCCTTGCGCTCATGCCAGAGAGAGAGGTCGGGCGGCAGGCCACTGCAGCTGCTGCCGCTCTGCTCCACGATGGCGGTCGCTGCCTGCACTGCCGCTGTGGATGCAGTTGTGCCCTCCGACCACCCCAGCAGCTGCTCACCCACCAGTTTGGCAGCTGCCCACCTACCCACTCCATAGCCTCGGGAGCTGCCTGCTGGCCCAGCTGCTCCTGGACCCCTCCACCAGCAATGCAGGCAGGCGATGGGGTCGCCAGTGACAGTTGTTTGTGGTGTGCTGGGGTTGTGGTGAGGGTTGCGCTTTGGATAGCACATTTTCTTGTTCACTGAGTTTCTTCCACCTGCCTTTAGGCAGTCTCAGGTGGTCCTCAGAGATGCTGAGATCTCAGGGGTCGAGGACTGGAGAGGGAAGGGAAGCATTGCGGAGCTGTCCAGGCACACATCTGGATTCACATGTGAGTTTGCAAACTGCAGGCTGCATCCTGTAAAGCAAACAGCTCCAAATATTCAGTGCTTCCCATGAATGTCACCTTCATGGGTACCATGCAGTTTTCCTTGCTGTGTGCCTAAAATGTGTTCCCTTCTTGAAGTTGAGGTGAGTGACAGGGTGGCCCCCAGTGGGTGCTGCTGAAGAGGCAACCCCAGTGGGGTTGGTGCCAGCAGCATGCATTTTCCACAGGCATTTCCCAAAGGTGGGCAGCACAGTGCAGCCGTCTGGGCCCACGCTGGGTAGAACTGGCAGGCCCCAGGGCCAGCCAGGCAGGTAAGGCCGGGGAACATGCAGGGATCCTAAGAATGACACATGGTAATGACTGCCTTTGCTTAGCTGGAAAGAAGCAAGAAACAAAAATGCCAGTGCATCTGCAAGACTGCTGTGCTTTCAAGTTTTAACCTAATGAGATTAATATTGTTGGGCAGGAGGGTGGTCCAAGTTTCCCTAGACAAATGAGCAAGAAGCATGCTACCTCTTCAGCCCTGGCACGCAGGCCCCAAATGTGTCTTGCACTGGCTGGTGTGCCCGCAGAAGAACACTTGACAATGTGGATGTAGAGCCACCTCTGTGAGGGCCTTATTCTTCCCCCCACAGCAGGGCCACTCACCATGTCTGTGTTGCCATGTATTTGATACTCAGGTTCTAATCTGCAAAGTATCCTGTACCATCCAAATGGGAAGGCACGTTGCATCTTTGAACCCAGTAAGCCATACAGCACACTACAGCCAAACATGAGGTATGTACTTGGTGTGGCATGGGTGAGTTACCAGGGTCACAGTGCTCTGACTTCTAGCTTCCTTGTGGGTAGCCAGGGAAGAACACGTGCGCCCTGTCTGTGGTAAGAACCCTTCTAGAATCCATCTTGCGTTCTAGAAAATGAGCCACAGCTAGTTCAAAATCCAGTAATGTTTCTTCCACTGACGTGTCTGTTTAATTTCGCTATTTTTCCCGGTTTTGCCGCGAGTGTGCTTGCGACCCTGTCCGGGGACAAGCAGGCAGCTATGAAACAAGCGGCTGCTATGAAAAAGCTGCAGATATGGCTTGTGCCCGAACTGGCCCGTCTAAGGGAAGTTTCACTTTTGCCTGGCGGAGACCCCTAAGTCGCTCCGGCCGCGCTCGTACCTGCCCTGCCTTAGCGTCGTCCCCGCCCCTGGCCAGGACGGAACAAAACAGGCCGCGCGCGACCCCTGGCGGCGGCGCATGGCACTGCGGACCCTCTCGCTGCATGTGTGGCGGCGCAGCCAATCACAGCCGAGGGGAGCGCTGCGGGGGCCCCTGTGGAGGCCGCCGCCACTGTCCGTGCGCTGCGAGTAACATGAGCCACAGAGCCGCCGGCGAGTAGACGGAGCTGCTGTCCGGCGGGAGGGAAGAAAGGCTTTTTGTAAAGCCCCGCGGGCAGGAGGCAAGATGCAAGAGAGTTGCTCCACTGGGAGCTGAGGACATCCCTCCCACTCGAATCAGCCCCGACCAGGAAGGCGGGGCCACGCCGACAGCTTGTCGGACAGGCCGGACAGCCAGTGGGAGGCAGCGGGCTGGGCTGTGTAGGGAGGGTGCAGCGCTCTTGGCGGAGTGGGGTCTGCGGTTTGCTGCCGTCGGGCTGCTTTCTCATCCTTCATCGTTCCTTTGCCCTCTCATTTGCTCCTTCCCTTTGCGCTCGTCTCCTTCTGCAACCGTGCCGCGACGCCCCGCGCCCGCCTCGCTGTGGCCTGACGGCCTGCGCTTGTCGCCGCGCAGCTGAAGGAAATGGAGGAGGAGGAAGCAGCGAGGAGGAGGCTGCCCACCTGCCTCCTCATGCCGTAGCCCCATCCTGCCGCCAGCCCGGGGACCTGCATGGACGAGCTGTGCCTTCCCAAGCCGCTGGGGCTGAGCCGCCCGTGGCTCGCCGCCCTCGGCGTCTTCACCGCTCTGGAGCTGCTGCTGCGCTCAGGTACGGCAGCGGGCCGGGGTCCGAGGGGGCTGCGGTGCGTGCGGCCGGGGCTTGGCGAGGACCGCCATTGTGGGGCAGTGCAGCCGCAGCTCTTGCCTGACCACGGCTGGACCGGGGCCGAACGAGGTCCATTCGGGTGGCGTGGGTCGCTGCGGAGTTGCGAGCGGTGTCTTCTTGGGTGCGCCCTCCCCCAGGAGTGAGCAGTGTGGGTAGAGCCCTGCGGGGAGCGTCGTGTTCCGGGGCCCTGCGCGCAGTGGGCGCCTGAGGGTGGGAAGGGTGATTCAGAGCTGGAAATGATAGGAACGAAGCCGGGCTGTGTGGCGGCGTGCCTAAAGGTGCAGGAAACAACAGTTTCTTTTTGCATCAAGTAGAGACGGCATTTGCAGCTGGGGAGGAAGGTGGAAGGTACCCCGTCCACTGCAGATACCTGCTAAAGTGGTTTGTGTTTTCAACTCGGGAGTGATTTGAGCAGTTGTAGTTTTGTGAAAATGTTTGTCTCTAACGCTTTTATATATTTATATTTATTTGCCTATAACGCTTTTATATATTTATAGTTTTCGTGAAATAAGCTGGAGGGAGAGGTTCGTCTAGTTTAGTCAATATCTGTTTATTCACCTCTCTCTGTACCGAGAATCTACTGAAAGCAGCAAGCAAATTTCCTAAAATTGCAAGAAACGTGAAGGAATACATTTATTAGACTGATAACTTGAATGACTTGCTCAGCTAGACTATATGAGATTAAAATATCACAAATCACAACTGAAAGGAAATATGAGCAAAGTTTTGATGTGTTGAAAATAAGACTCTGAACCACTGTTGCTTGTGTCATTTTGCTTTTTGTTTGTCTGTCTGAAAACGCAGGATTTGGGTGCTTTTTTTTTCTGTGCATTTTCAATGCTGTGTATCCCTTGAACAAAGATCAAGTGAGAAACTTACTGTTTACTCATGCAACTCATGGTCATGCCAGGCTGTAGGTTAGACTTCCTCCTTCTACGTGTTGTCTTTGGATTTTGACAGATTTGTGTTAGCTACCCATCACTGGCAAAACAAGTTGCCCTTAAATTCATGATTTAGAGAGTAAGTCATGTGAGTACTTACTCACAGGTGGGTCAGCTAAAAGAGCATGGAAAGAAATTGCTAATATCCTCATCACTGTTAATAGCAGAAAAAAATGAAAAGTGCTGTGTTACTATTCAGTCTGTTTTCCACTAATGTCTCAGGAATTTAGGAACATGTTAATTAGGCTGTTAAAATCAGACTGGACCCATGCCTATTTTACTTTGAGGATACACAAAACAAGTGGGAAATGTTTTAAGGAGGGATTTGAGGGCAGGGAAAAGAGTATCTGTTAGGTATATTGTGTTTTCCCTTTTCTCACATCATGTATCTTTGTAAGCATTTTTGTGGTGTTCAAAATCTGGTTTATGACAGTTTGAAATTACAGATTAATGTACATGCAACTGAATTTTATAGGTCATAAAAGGAACAGATAAGCACTGCATCTTTTTAGTAGATAATTTTGGGTGTTTGGACAGCTATTGCATGAAGCCTTGCACATATTCCTTATGAAGGTCCATTTTCTATTACGGATGTTTTTAGCTCTTTGGATGCGAGGGATCCCCCCATCGTTTGACTGGGGTCCTCCTAGTTTAAACCCCTATGGAATGTATGGTTGTGTTTCCTTTAATGCAGTCTTTTTTTTTTTTCATTTCTGCTCATGAGTTTTTGTGTAAAAGTTGCTTACAGAACATGATAATCTGGAAGGGTTTCATATCATGATAGTGACAGCTATGAAGGAGAGGGATATAAAATTCCAGTTTGCTTGCTGAAGTGGTAATTCTGCCTTCATTGCAGAAATCAGGTGACCACATATGGTCTAACTGGTTTTACATATAAACTAAATGTGTACCTGTTGCATACATTTGATAAGTACTTAAGGTTTTTGTGGTGGGAGGGTTTATTTGCCTGCTGTCTTTCTATTGAATTCGCTGCTAGAGGCTCTTCTATTGTAGTGTATGGATTTTGTAGCTGGCAACTTGCACTTCAGACAGCTGTGGGTTTTATCATGCATTAGTCCTAGAAAGTAAGCAGTGAAGCTTTAGCTATGGCAATACCAGGAAATAAAGCAAACTGAATTTGTGGCTTGGCCACTTCTCTACCCTCTTTCCTCCCACCCTGCTTTCTAGAAGAGAAACTTTTATTTCTGCTTCATTGAGTCTGTTTTTGTCTAAAAAAAAGTATATTGCTTACTGCCTTTGCCACATCCTTCTGATGGGCAGGAATCTATTTAAAAGTTCAGTAACTTGTGTAAAGCACTGACAGACAAAATGTACACTTACTTACTGACTGATTAACTTAAGCACAGAATGCCATCAGTTTGGATATCTGGAAAGAAATACTGTGCTCATATGTGTCAGGAGTTGGTGCTCTTAATTTCAATCTAAACAATATTAAGTAATGCATGGGTCATCTTAGCCTTTGAGATGGTCTGTATTACTATCTTTCTGCCTCCCAACCCCTTTTTCTCTAAAGTTTCCCTAGTGGGTGAGCACTGTGAGTTGTCTTCAGATTGTTTTCTACAATACCTGTGGGTGTGGAACGGGGTATTGCAATCTGAGGTTTGCTTGATTTCTCTCTGCCGTCTGTTTTGTGCTTAGGTGACTGCCAGCTGCAAACACCTTGTCGAATCCAGAAGTGCACCACTGATTTTGTATCCTTAACATCACATCTAAAGTCAGCTCTTACAGGCTTTGATTTGGTGTTCTGCAAGCATACTTTGCCTGTACCTATCGTAATTCCAAAGTATGCCATGGAAACCTAGTCTACCATTTTGCGGTGCTTGGGATCAGCAACCTCATGAGCCAGAGAAACTGTTCCAAAGATGGACCCACATCATCCACCAGACCTGAAGTGACCCATGACCCCTGCAATTACAGTGGCCACACAGAAGCCAGAGAACATCAGGGAGGGGAGAAGACTCCTCCTACTACTTACCTATTTTGTGGCTTGTTTGGTGATCCTCATCTGAGGACTTTTAAGGATCACTTCCAGGCATGCAAAGTGAAAGGTGCTTGGCTCCTCATAGACAATAACTACTTATCAGTGCAAGTGACAAATGATGTGCCTGTGGTCCCAGGATCCAGTGCTACTGCTACAAATAAGGTGTGGATTGATCTTAAGCAATGTGCATATGTACAGAAGTAGAAGGCCAAGACAGTAGAGTAAGTCACTTAGCCTTTAAAAGTTAAGAAGTGTAGCAGCTTGAAAATCTTCTATGCAGTAGCCTAAGAAAGTAAAACTGCTAGCCTCTTCTTTTCTGAGAATCAAACAAAACTTAAACCAGATCCTTTTCTTCCATCTGCTCCTCCCCACCACAAGAAAACTCTGTACATATCGCTACGTAAGCCTTTGAGGATACTAAATAGAAGGCTTTAAAACAGATATGAGATTGCTCTATCTGTGACTGCCTCTGCACAAAGTAGAAATTCTAGGCAAAGGAGCAAGGAAGGAGTTCAAGTATTGGCTTTTCATTAATTCTTTAAATTGTATAGCCATAACAGTAGAAAACAGTGTTGACAGAGTGACACAATAAATGAGTTACCAAAACACTGAGGGTTCAAAGCAGAAACAAGAAGGGAAACTGCAAAGAATTGAGAGGAGGCAGCAAAAAAATTACATTGATGCCAAGTGGTTGTTAGATGTTAGTACTATGGTTTTACTTAAGAAGCAGCAGCCTGAAAATTCTGCTAAGAGTGTAAGTCCCTGTTCAGACAGAAAAGACTTAAGATTGCTCTCCACTTGAGGTGGCTAGAGAAGGAATACTTTTACCAGTATTGATAGCATATGACATTTCCTTACCTTAAGAAAATTGTCCCTTTCTGCTGAAAGCAGATAGCAAGTGTGTCTGGCTGTAGGAAGAAAACTAGAAAGTATAAAGCATGAGGCTGGCTAAGATCTCCTTACCTCCAAAGCCAGGGTGAAAAATGCTCTGAACTTTTCAAGGCTTCTTTCTATTAATAAAATGAATTACTTGAACATACATTTAAACTTGATGCTGTCACATATTTTGTTCCCTTTTTGGAGTGAAATGGCCTTTTTTAACTGTGGTAGTATAGCTCTTGTATTGTCATGGTATGTCAGGCAATGTGTACACAGTTTCAAGACCATCACTATTGGAGAATTTTCACTGTTATGTTAAGCTTGAAAGTAGGGGTTTTTTATTATCAAGGTCAGGAGCAGGGGGTGCCAGTCACATTAGGTTAGAGCCTGTACATCTTCTACAGACATGGCTATGCAGTAATATTAATAAGTGAAAATCAATTTTTCCACTGCATTCGTGCTGGATTTTGAGGTACTGACTAGTGTCAGTGCTTGTACAAGTGAGGCAAATCTTTGTCAGAAGTCAGAGGCTGGACTGGCACATCACTGAAGTTTAAAATCACCTTTTCTTTACTTGTGCCTGTTCGAAGAACAGTCTGCATTGTGAATGGGTTCTGAAGAAGTATAAAATGAGGGAATGAGGCTAACCTGAGTGAGCTTTGCAAAAGAGACTTGGGTCCATTGAATTTTGCTCCAGTGGTTTTTTTGTAAAGACTCATAAGTAAATAGAAGAAAAAGCCGCATTTCATAATCTACAGTAATCTTTTATCCTCAGTTTTGCTAAACTCTTGCAGAATGTTCTTTATTTCCTTGTTCCTGGTAGTACTGGAGGAAGACGTTTGAAGTCATCCTGTGTACAAATCGCGTGTGTGGCTAGGTGGTAGTAGATAGATGATATTATCATAGCCATTCTGGAAATGATTGACTGGTATTGTTTGGTTGCCAGTTAGATTTGATGATCTTAGAGGTCTTTTCCAACCTTAATGATTCTGTGATTTTATGTCTTCTCAAACACATAACCAGGAGAAGAATTTCAGGAGATAAATGTTTGCATGGACTGAGGGAAAATATGTTTTAAAGAGTGTACCTTCTGTCTTTATTTTCAATGGTTTTGTGTTTGACTTGTCATTCTGGAGAAAGTGGTAATATATTTGTCTCTTTTGTAATAGTGGTTTAACCTCCCTGATGTTACACAATTATAGCTAGGTGTGCAGAAGCAATTAAACAAAATAAGATGTATGTTTTACCATATTATAAGTGTTTTTAATGCTAATATTACATGTTGGCAGGTACTCAAACTTATCAGCACACCTGTTTGTAGGAAATGAAGGTTGTTTGAATGTACAAGTAACTTAGCAAGATGAGTGTTAATATCTCTAATGCATCCTCTTGACTCCTTTATTTCTTTATGGAGCAGGCTACTATAAAAGGTAGAGAAAAGGCTTCTTAAAGTACACTATCACTGCTAGTTTCATTCCTGTAACACTTTTCTCTGTGGTATTTCATTTTGGTTGTGGTGATGTACTTTCTGCTGCTGGGACACAGGGTATCTTAAGGCACCTTTAAAGAGCTACCAGGAGAAGTTCAGTGACTTTATTCTATGTAGTACTTTTTTCTCTAGCTGACAGCATGCAAATAGGTCTTCTACCTTCTTCGTAAGTTTCCAGAACATAATCCAGTTAGTCTTGCTGCTTTTTCATTGCAGATACTTGAGATAGATGTTTAATGGAAAATCATTACAAAGGTTTATTGTACAGAAGCAAAAGCACATACTAAGTTGCTGGCTAGCCTACTTAATCTGCTCTAAAGCAGACCTAATGAAAACAAAGACAAAGAGAGTAGAAAATTTAGTTTCTACTGAATGCACTTTTTTAGCAGAAGTGATTTAAGAAGCTGTAGGAACAGAATATTTAATTTTCACCCTTTATGCAGTGTGCTTTAGAAAGGGGCATACCATCACCTACCTGCCCTTATAGGTAGTTATTTCCTTCAATTTATCATAGCTTTCTGGTGTATCAAGGTTTAAGAGCATCAGCAATTGAAGGGAGCATTATGTGTAAAATAACTTGTCTTCTTTCTTCAAAACCTAAGGAACTTGAGTAATCTTGACAGTCAGAGCTATCCAGTAATTTCAGAGAGGACAAGAGATGGCCAGGAGGAGACTGTAAGAAAAAATGTGAAGAAGAAAAGTATGTTTCCCCCCACCTCCCACATCTGGCAGGAGAGCATGAAAAGAAGGAAAACTCTAATTCCTTAGCAGGGTATGTCCTCTTGGAGGAGTTATGTACTTATTCACAACACACTTTCTGCAATTTGTTTGTAGGTGTTTTGAATGTTTGTCATGCCTCTGTTTCTTCACAGCAAAACAAGTTATTGTATGTCCTGTGGTCTAGCTGAAACTTGAAACTCCAGGTTTTTTGGGCTTGTCTGGTGGACTTAATGCCATTTGGCATAGGATCCTAGGGCCTTTCAGATGGAGAATGAAGGATCATCACCAAGTATCTGGGAAACTAAATTCAGTCTCTCTTTTCTTTTTCTTTCTGATAGACTTCCTGTGTGAGTTTTGGGCAGGTCACTAGCACCTTTATGTCTGATTTCTCCAGCTGTAGATAAAGAGCTCCCCTGTCTTGGGAGCTGTCTGGGGATTTCCCACTGGGAGAAATGTTGGAAAGGGCCTTGGTGCTGTGTGAGCACTGCTAGTCACAACACGGGTGTGTTATCAACATTCTCTAGCTCCTAGTACTGCACCATGTGGCCTGCTATGGGGAAAATCACCTCAGCCAGATCCACTGCAGTCTCCATCCCTTATTGCATACCATTTGCGTCATGCTCAGGCCCCACATAATCCATACTTAACCGTTCCATCGTATTTAATTCTCATTACCAAAATCCCTTATTAAACACTCACATCTCAATCCACATACTTAAACTATGTCTATACCCAACCAATACATTCTCATCAATTACTATCCCCTGTCCTTTAACAGATAGTCCCTCATTCTATGAGCGTCCTCCACTTGATGACTTGGGCCTCATCTGTCAGGATGGATGTTAAGCACAGGAGAAGCAGTATTGTGTGATTGTTGGGCACCAGCACCTCCTAGATCTGGGTCATCGCTGTAGTCATCTGGTCCTTCGTAAAATTCACTCCTTGTTATTCCAGGTTTTTCTTATGACATCACTTCTTCTAACATACAACTCATGTTCCAGATTATTTTTTGCCAAGGTACACGCCAGGTCTCACCATCCTCCCGCATTACCCACCAAGTACACCCAGGTCCTTGAGCAAAGACAATCGCACTAATGGGGTTGCCTTTTCCCAAGGGTGGAGTTATTCACACTGCCTTCCCCAACCACTTCCTGATGTGCAGTACAGGGACCTTATCTCCTTCCACAACATGCAGGGGTTTTGTTTAGGCAGGGCCAGGACAGTTAACAGATCCTCTGGTGTTAACTAACCAGGTAGCCTTTCCTAGATGTTTGTCCCATTGTTTAAAGGTCCCACCCCCCAATGCTTTTAGTGTAGTTTTTAACAGTCCATTGTACCTTTCAGACTTCCTGGAGGCTTGTGCATGATAAGGGATGTGATACACCCACTCGATGCTGTGCTGCAACTTGGCTTGTCTAGGAAGCTGTTTCAGAAATGAGTCCCATTGTCTGATTCAGTTCTTTCTGGAGTACAATGCTGCCACAAGATCTGCTTTTCAAGACCCAGGATGGTGTTCCAGGTGGCATGGGGCACTGGGTACATTTCCAGCCACCCAGTGGTTGCTTCCACCATTGTAAGCATGTAGTGCTTGCCTTGGCGGGTTTGTGGGATAGTGATGTAGTCAACCTGCCAGGCCTCTCCATATTTATATTTCAGCCAACGTCCTCCATACCATTGGGACTTTAACCTCTT